>JAQIXW010000644.1:0-26665 GCA_034700685.1 Willowsia buskii
TATTTGTCAAACTGAGGGCGAAATATTTAGTCAAATCTAACACTGCACTCGCCCGATATTATAAAGAAGTTACAAAAAGTCACAAGGAGGTTCACATCAGATATAAAGACCACACACAATCTGCTGGTTGAAATGGGAAAGCTATCATGTTATGGTAGATTGTAATTGTAAATCACAAAAGTATCATCACAGGTCATGTTTCACACGCGCGATATGAGCTATCTTGAGAAAAGCTATAAAGGGCACGTTTACGACCACTAATGTAGCCAAAAATTATTACATCACCAGCAGCATCATATCTCTATATATACATTTGCATTTACCACACTTAAAGGTATTATACGAAATGAGCGTTGATGTGTGTTCCAAGTTGACAGATGCTGCACGTTTCATGTCAATCAAGAAGAAGCACTTTTAGTGCCTCAATATCACCACCATCATCTTCAAGGCATAGCTATCATCTGGATTTTTCGCTGGATGATCGAATGATGATGATGTGTCGATTCCTCTTCTCGTGATATTTACTACTCTACTATATATTATCTAGATACACGACTACATGAAAAGATGACTGAAAGCGCTTGAAAGAAATGCGTACAAGGCAAATGAATTTTAACACACTGAGAAGATGAATATGCATGGCGGAAATTATCGTAGCAAAAGTATGTAGTAGTAGTAGTGCATATGTTGGAAATCATGGATCATTAGTGTAGTAGCAAAGGAGAATGGGATAGAATGTGGAATGACAAATGATGATGGAGCTGCTAACGTTTGTGGGTTCAAACACTCATCATCGTCATCAACTTGTTCTTCTGCTGTTGGTCGTCTCTTAGGTGCCAGACATTTCCTCTTCAGTTTGTCTCGAAACGGTTTCCTCGATACAATACATGATCTCTAAATAATTAATTGACGATATTGCTGATCTTTAAGACGCATCCTTCAGCAGACGAACAGCATTCTTCCAGATTTCTTGTCTTCCTAAAAGTTCAAGATGAATAGTATGCCGATGTGTGGTGGTGGTCGGCAAAACAGCATTGGATAGCACTTTGTTTCACATACGCCGATCATAATGACTGATGACGATGGAGACGCCTTATTTGCTATTTAATCAATTTTACCATCTCGCTTGACACATCAGGGTAAACTTTTCATTATTTAGCTCCTCATCAGGATGTCAGTCCAGAGAAGCCAATCATCAGAAAGGATGAAGAAGCATCCTTCTGCTGACATGTACTCATATTGATCACAGCACAAGACAACGAGAGGTTCAGCTTGAAGAGATGACAGTTGTTGCAGACAAACACATAACAGTATCACCAAAAATTTGAAAGAGTGAATCGGATACTGATCGCGACAACATTGTGTTGTTTGTTAAACTAATTAAAAGGAAATTGTTATGTAATCTAATATTTCCAATACGATGAAGCTTTAACCCGTTCGTTGGAGTAAAAGTGTATAGAAACGTTGATTATCATTTAGTTTTTCGTGTAAGCTACGAGCAACACTGATGATGATGATGCATCATCAAAATATTTCATGCTTTCCCATCATATTCAGCAAAAGTGAAACTTATTATTAGGGTGCACTATCAGCAACATAATTACTCGAATCATCCATTCTTTTAGTCTGCTACATACAAAGTGTAAAGATCTGCTATTTTTTAGAAGTTAGCGAGTTGGACGTTTTCTATGACAAACTGCTTGACAAATGAGGCCAAACAAAGTGTGAGATTGAGAGCATACTACTATGTACTATTTCACTGTACTCACGTAACTGTAGTACATACATAATATATATCCTAAAATCTTAAAAGCCTTCTTATAACACCAATAAGAAAAGGCATTCCTCCACACCAGCATTATTAGCTGTGCAACACAAACCAAGTCTTTCAAACAAACTCAAGTACGACAAGAACATTGCGGAAATGAGAAGGAAGAATATAAGAAATTGATGATGATGAGAATGCCTTCTTCTTCTTAGTAAGTCTTGACTAGTATTTTTGTGTGAGGTTCTCGAGAGAAAAAAACTTGCTTTTTATATGCATTCTATGCTGAAAAGTAGCTGTACGAGTTTGAAAAATCATACCACCATATATATTAATGCTTTGTGTACATTTTACATCAACTCATCACTCAACTTCTGCATCATGTGCATTTTCATCATGATCAACCTCGTCGTCTTCAGCCTCACAAGCTTTTAAAAAGCTATATCGTTATTTGAATGATATAATTTGGAGGGTAAACGATTAGATGATCCACAATGAGTGGAGACGCGTGCTGAAAAGAAGAGCAAGATAGGGGACTCGCTGATCTGATCGTGAGTGAGTACCCGCATCTTGTCAGAGTCTCTGAGAGAGATTACATGCACATCACATTATCCTCTCGCTCGAACTCTTATCCGCTCGTTTCCTTCTTTCCCTTTCTTTGCTCTCTTCTGATTTACAAAAGAAAAATACGACAGAGTCACGGACAATTTGATGTCACCCACTCAAATCTTGCATTTTTTTGCGGACTGCTATATATGTGTGTTGCATTCTATCTAGCACTAAAAAATGAAGGAAGACGACCACCCTTTTCGTCAATTTTCCAGTTTTTACACATGAACTAAAAAAAGACACGTGTCTCATGGAAATGAAGAGGAGAAAATGGATTACTGAAAGGCTGGCATAGAGTGTACTTAAATTAAATGTTTTGGACCATACACCATATAGTCGGTGCTCTTGCATATTATTCCCTGATCGAAAAGGTTTTTATCTGTCTAACAGGAACAGGAGTAGGGGATTATTTTGAAGTTGAGCGAATAAAAGAGTTTTCTGGATTTTTTTTTGGAATATATTATGTCTATTTGCTAATGCTAATTTGCTCATTAGCAAAATAACCATCTGTAATTGGATTTCCTTCTGGCATATAAAATGTACTTATAAATAAATACTAGAAAACTTTGATAATAATATCACCTTTTCAAATTACTATTTAGAATTAGCTCAGCTATATAATCATACTAAAGTTACGTATCTAGATTGGCCGAGTCGATTCCTATGGCATTACGGCAATATAAAATCATAGACATTAACCTGGAGCAATTAGTGATGTCTGTACAATTCGGAGTAAGCAAACCGATATTTGGAAGAGAAAACCTACAGAGATGGTGAATCCATTGGCAATGCTTACTCGTCACAAAGGTCGGATTATTGTCTCAGTTTGAATTTAGCCCCACAATACAACCGTAAACGTACCACGATTTAGTAGCAATCTTTAAATAAATTAGTAGGTTAACGTTTTATCGATACCTAGAATTTGCATAAATAAACTCGATAAATTCCTACTTTTACGTTCAACTATTCAAGTTGATACTACAACTACTATTCCATTGACATTTCGACTGAGCATTACAATACTGTAGGAAGAGAAAGCAGCTATTAGATAGCTTATGCTTGCAGGACAATAAATTGGATCAGCGAATGCACTACAAAGAAAATGATATTGTATAGCTGAATACTTTCCAGTATAAACAGGCAAAAGGCCGGATACTGCATTTAGAAGGAAAATAATGGAACAACCATGGTGGCATATTACACGGCTTATATTGTAGCTAATAGCTTTTCTTTGCTAATACGAGAGGAAAATGGCACAGAACATGAAAGAAGCAGCAAAAACATAATAACATCATCACCATCATCATCATTTTTGTGCATTTGTCAACCATTTCTCTTGTTGATCCATACCGCTATAAAAAAAGTCAGATTAGTGTGAGATACTTGTGATAACCTATCCGAGTTGCTGTAAATATGCTTACGATACGATATACTTACATATTTTCAATGTAATTTGGACGTGCATCTTTATCACATCAATGAAGACAAAATAAAATTGCATGTCTTTAATACGACATACGACTTTACTGCTGAATCGTCCTTCCTTATTTTCTTGACTTTTTCAGCAGTAGCAGTAGCAATGAAAAGTCCGTTGGAGTATTTATGTCGAATTTCTTCTTCACCGCGACGATAATAATACCCGATCATGGTGATGATAATGATGAACCCGTATAAACTCGAATATACAACCTAATTCTTTTCACCCGGCGAGACGCTATGCACTACAACGGCTTGAGAATAAGTCCACCTCCACGTTTGCCATGAGCTTTGTCCCTGTTGTTTTGTTATAAGTTATAAAGGAGGAAAAACTTTAGATGTTCATTCCACTTATTAGGCTGTTGTCAATACAGAATGTGTACATAGGCGGTAATTCCGGTATACTTTCAGTGAACGTTCTACCATCACGCTAGTAAAAAAGCACAGAAAATACTGTAGAGAAAAGATGTATTATATTTTGCCATATAATATTTCAAGAAAACTACATGAACTCATTTGGGAATATGGATTAAAGGCTTTCGGGACGAAAAGTAGACTTTTAATTTATTAATATTATAATTTATACTTTAAAAGAGGGCAATTGCAATGAGCCATTTATTTTCATATGTTAGTTTGTTATCTTCAACCTCTGAGATCATTCACGGATCACGGATCTTTCAGTTTGAGAAAAAATACGACGGTGAACTTAAGTTTGAAAAAAATTGCGTTTGTATTTCGATAAGGTAACGGTGGAAGAAGATTTAATGTATTCTCGTTCATTAGATTGAGATTGATTAACGGCTTATTTGTATTACAAACTTTTTCTATTTATTCTGCAAAAAAATAAAAAATATTAAATTGTTAGAAATAATGGCCATGCAAACATTTCTACTAGTTTCTACTGATTCAAGCGCGATTGCATATAAATTGAGTTAAATTACACATTTCATGTAAAATTTCTAACGAGAATTGATATAAAACATGGAATAAATAATAAATTCAAATGACAAACAAGTTATATTTTTATGTCCCTGGTTTGGTTTAGTTTGAGTACGAGAAATATTGGGGTGGGACATAGATGTTGTTACATTGCTACAGTTGAATGCATCTCCTTTATCAAATCAATAGTACTAAAGTTGTCGATGTCTAAATGGATTAAAACAAACAGACACAATGGAGCCAACCATAGTAAGCCATTATGGCTGATAAAAAGTCGGAGAGATAATGCTTACTCTTACGGTATACTCGTTGTGAATGTATGCATCATACGTGTAAATGTGAAACAGTGTCGTGTTATTAACTTCTTGCAATATGCACTCCTTACCAGTAAAAATAGTAGATAATATTACTACACTACATGATCACGTTTGAAACAAAATCATTTTTTATTTGTTTATACACGATGTATGAATATTATAATCTGGCCAAAATCCAACCAGTCTAGGTATTAACAATAAAGTCGTCTTCATGTGTGCATTGATTTTTATTATGCCTATATGCATAACATTTTAGATAAATGTTGATGACACAATATTGCTGTAATGCTACTACTACACTCATACCATACAACAACAAATATTTATTGAGTTTCAGTCATTTTTTTTCTTCTGATTTTACTTCGTTCTGCATTAGAAAGTTTATTTATAATTAAGACTTTATAAGTCGACGTTGTCTGGGTTGGACCTGCTGGAGGATAGAAGCGGAACGTGATAACATGAAAATGCACAAATTTCGAAGTATGCTTAAAATTGTGTATTATTAGACCACGATATTATTGCATTGCCTGAGCCTCAACTATTTCGCATAAATCTTGCAAAGAGCTCATGTAATAATATTTTTTCGATCACTTTCTGTTTTGAAAGCAGAGTTTAAATCAATACAATAAGTCATTGGAGACAGAATTCTTGTTTGTTTTTGGGTAAGCTAAACGGACTCGGTTTTCCCAGTTGTTTTGGATGGAATGCATGCACATCAATATTATCCACATATATATATCCCTTTCTCCCATTTTCCTCGTTTTTTATGTACATCGAATGAAATGACTGCAATGATACGCTCTTCTCAGTGAATGCTGAATGGCTGGTTGTGGCTTTGGTAAAGCATAAAAATGAAGTACCTCGATGAATGGGGCATAATAATAATATACAACTTATTCTCTTGAGAGGTTTACCACTTTTTTGCTTTTTTTCGGGGTTATTCTTAGCAAGTATTCCCCAAAAGGAACCCTCATTTTCAACTAAGACGAATAACACGGCTTTCCTCTTTTGCACTCACTTTTCGATCACAAGCACAAAACTTTCGACTTTTTTTTCTGGTCTTTCTACCTTTAAAACTCGAAGATGCAACAGCAACAGTAGGTAGTTGCTCGCATCTGTGCTTGTCCTATTTCCATTTATGTTGTGTGAAATATTACAACAGCAAGCCAGTTGTGTGAACCTTCGAGGTTTCTTTTTTTTCTGAGAGAGAGAGAGAAAGAATCAAAATGATATGTCTTGTGAAAAAGACGAACTGTTTAGCATAAACAAGATCAATTTCATAATACGCTTGGGAGACCTGAAAACTTTGACTAACTTTAAAAAGTAGATTTATCCACCACCACTTACGACTACCATTAGTGCTCTGCTAAACCAAAGAGTACAAAAGTTCCCTAACATTCGAATTTCAAATGTCATGTCAAAACATGAATATGTTCGAGAAAAATCGAACTGCGACGATTTTTCCATGTCTATCTCCATTTAGAGGAACAAGACTATCTACTTAGTTGTACTTTTTTCTCTCTATTTATTCAAAGTACTGACAGAGTCGAGAAAATTTACACCCGCATATAATAATAATAATAATCATCATATTGCAAGCGCCTGTGTATTGCTACTGCTGCTTTAGTTAAGAGATGCAGAAAATCGTTATTTGTATGTTGTGGGTTTGGCATCGTCACAGGTACAATAATCAACAAGAAAAAAGAACTTTCCAAGCCTCAGGAAAATAATGAAATGAACACAACTCTTTCTTTTACAATTCACTTAAAGAATCATAAAATAAAATTTTTAAATCATGTTGCGTACTTTCACATGCCAACTACGCTTTCTTCACAATTCACAACATAACCGCAAGCTAGAATTTGCTTATCTGTTGGAACTGCCTATTACAATTTCTTTTTACTCATTCAATCCAAATTTTCAGTTTTTGGCTACTCGGACCCCAGATTTTTCCCTGACTGGGTGGAAAAAACGAGTCCTTAGAGACAGGAGTTGTGTTTATGCACATTGATTGGCGTTGGAACATCATTATTGTCTATGATTTTAATGGGGATCTGAGTATATCGCAGTGTATGCAATTCAACGTATGCCAGAAAGTTTGTCTCAACTTGCTGATTCTTTTCTCGTTTTCACTCCAAAAGTAGAAGGTCGACGGAACAGACAGAGAGGAACATTCGAACCAAATTTCAGCCAAATTGCACTTTTGCAAGTTCCAATATTTTTACAAGCTGTTGCCAACATATTTTTTGCCATGAAATTGCGCAATACATGCAACTTGTTCATTTTATACCTGGATGATTGCCAGGGGAAAGATTTGTGTTTTTTCCCTTTTTTATCGAAAATATTGACTCTTTTATTCCAGCACTTATGCAGTCCGTTTTATTGGCTACATATAAATGCTTCAAAAGTACGATGCATGATTCTCTTTCTCTACGAAATACACAAAAAACTTACATTTATTGTTTGAAATTACTGCTATTGTTCCAACTAAATTCTAGCCAACATTTTTGAAGCGAAGGCAAGTATATTTTGAAAGTTTTTCTCTCCAAAACCCAGCTGTCAAGTCTATGAGGTGTAACAATCCAGGCCTGACGGTCGATTCAACGTACATGACTTTGTTGGAAAGATTAAAAAAAGCGTTTTGTATTGTATGCTTAAAAGTTTGGGAACAATACATAAAGACCAGATAAAATGTCGCATATTACAATCGGTAATTATGGAATGTATAGCAAATTGATTCGAATGTAACGTTAACCCGGAACTAAAATGCATTTTTACAAGTCTAGTGATATTAACATGTAACCTTTCGCTCGGACCATGTTATTATCCAGCTACATACATCGTACAAAAAAAGTTCGCTGGAAAGTTCATTTCCTGTCATAAAACGTTTTCGGTGACTGGACTGATAACACGTGTTACAGATACAAAGGAATCCACGAATACGAATACCATGTAGTACTAAAGCAGTGCAGTGGACTCACTATTAATTTAACACAATATGGACATGAAATAACTTTTGCTCATCGGGGGATTACACTATAACCTGAAATCGATTTTGTTTGATCAATAGGAATACTTTCATTTTCTACGTACTCGTTAAAGGTTGAGACTAGAAGGATATTTGATGTCAGAGTTACTTCACGTGCATTTTAAATAATAATGATGATGTACAAAGTCACGGAAACATTGAATCACAGCCTTTGCATATTAGTCTGTCTGTATATTTTTTTATATTTCCTTTGTTTTTTGTTGAAACCTCGGAATTTAATACCAAATTAATAATACTAATTAAATGAATTAAAAATATGGTTATCAATCATCCGCCAGGTAGAAATAGGAAATGCTTCATGCTGCACTTAAGCTATCATGGATTGATAACAAGTTTACTCTAAACTCGGCTTAACATTTTGTCAGAGTAGAATAATATGCTTCAATCATAGAAATTCGTATAAAATTTGTTTTTATACAAATATTTCCCTCTGTGTTACTTGTTATTCGTATTCTTACATGCACTTGCCTACTTTTTTCTTTAGGTACATTCAGCGAAACAAAAAATTACAAATAATATTCTTATGTATTTCACATTATAAACCATTTGTCTCTTACTGGAATATTCTTTAGAATTGCTCCATGCGACAGCGATATGCTACTTCTAGTACAAAAATGATGCACCAATATGAGAATGTTTGTCTTTCCAGTGGTACTAGCTCAATGTTGCGGTAGTTTTCTTGATAACAACGTAAAGCTTACTAGTAATTCATAAAAGTCTGGAGAAAGGCGTCGAATTTCTCTTAACATGTTGAAAGGTCATTAGATGGTAACTGATAACCCCCACTATACAATGATACTGTTAGTGTTGGCTCCCAGGATGGGCTGTCAGTGGTATTAAGTAGGTATTTTTATTATTGCATGCGTCACTCCTGAAAGGTTAAGTCTGCCCCTTTCCCAGATAAAAGTTGACACTTTTCTCTCATAATATTTCTATGATCACCCTCTCATATTATCAAACTATTCACAAAACTGGACGGCACAGAACTGAAGCAAATAGACGAAAAAGATAAATATCGGCTGTTAGTAATGTTAGTAAAGTTGTAGGTAATGTGCCTAATGTCCGGTTGACAATTTCATCATGACATGTCAAAAACTCATAACAATAACAATTACACATATGTCATATGCCAATGCCAACGTCAAACGTAAATTTAATACTACTATTGCAAGAAGAAGAAAAAGCGTGTGTTCTTATCAATGATCATTTTTGTCGTTGATCCTGTAAATCCTACCATTCAATTCATTTAACATTCATTTGCAGCTACAGCAAGATGCACTGTACCACGGAATAACTGTTTTATAGCCTTCAAACAAGACCTTTTTATGGCATCCTTCTACAAATTCTATGTGCAAGGTTCCTAAATAATAAAGCTTTGTATGTGACCAAAAATGTCGAATGCGAATGCCAAATGTACCCAATGCCGAAGCGTTGTTACATAATGCCTGTAACTAGAAAACAGAAACCCAACAACTCCGAAATAAATTGCATCCTTTTCTAGTTGTAAAAAGAACTCACTCATCGTCAGTCCTTCTTTATTACCAATGATAAAATATAAGCATTAATTAAATATTTTAAGATATTGCTTGAAGCGTAAAAATGCCAGCGATATTGAGATGATATCATAGTTATAAGATTAACTGCTTTATTCACGCAATTCTTTTTTGCGCAATTGTATTTTTAATATTAATACACGCTGAAGTTCTCTTTCATACATTCTTAAAGCATGACTTAGCCAATCCTAGACCACCCCGTAAGATTGACGTAAGAAACTCTGATGTTAGAAATAATGCTAGTGACCGTCCGACTTAATAAACTTTTTGAAAGTACCAAGGCAATTTTTATTAGTAAAAGCTGATACGGGAAATATTGAGTCTGGCTGGATTAGGTCACCATTCCTTAACCATCCTACCTGATTGATTGAGCGATGGGATAATCCAAACATCTGAATAATTTACGATGAAAGGAAATTAAAATATATTCAGTGAATACATAAAAATATTGGTAACGTTGGTAAAGTTGTAATAATGGCCAATGGTGGGTGATGCAATGAATGACGAATGACATGGTTTTTCTGGTGGGTTGCATTGGCAAGCAGTGATGTCCGTGAGAGTGTCGTAGTTTCTCACGCGTAGATTTAGCTGACATGACACGTTCCATAAAAGAAACCATTTTATTCAGCGGGAATTAACGTTTGTATCAGCAATAGTAAAAAAAATTAACTTCGTTTAATTGTCCATTAGGATGACATTCTTGAAAGCTTAAGCTAAATGGAATGAATGGAAACTTACTACTGACTTTTTTTTAATGTTATCATAATTTGAATCAAAGAAGTGACTCGTTTAATTTTTATCGTAATAAAGTTTAAAAAAATATTATATCGATTTAAGTTCAAGACAGAAAACCTAAAGCATTTTACCTAACGATGGGCCATAATTATGCGCAACCATTTGGATTTTACAAGTTAGCAGTTTAAAGTTATATGGTTATTATACCCGGATGTGCCTTTCCATAATCGTTTTGGATTCAGAATGTCCATGCAGAAGAATGAGAGCAACGGTTATTTTAAAAATCATTGCATAATCTGGATAATGAATAGTAAAGCATAGTTACCTATTATGTGTTATTAGGTACAATGTATGATGGGAGGGCCGTGCGTAAGAACCAAATAGAATACACATAATATGCTGCTATCGCAGCATTTCACAGTCAATCTACTGAACATCAATATTTGCAGAACAAAGAAATGATTTGGTGTAAATCTAAACGAGTACTTTGAGATGAATTATTGAGCATGGTGGTATAGCTATTTGTAGGACGAGTTATATGTTACATCAACTTTCAAGAGTTACAAGAGTAAACATTTGTGACTCTATTAGTGACCCTTTACTAAACGCAAAAATATAGTCTTATCATGTTAAGATATTCGGAACACAAACCATCTCCAGTATATATAAAGCACCTACACCCAGTGAAATAGTAAAATTTTGTGCAAGCGAATCAAGTTGTGCTTGCCATTGTAGCAGCGCTTAAGAGAGTTCATTATGAATGGGAAAGAATGATATCAGATAGATCTCATTAGATACTCTCATTTTAAAAGTAAATATTAACTTCCATAATATGCATGTTTTTGAAATTAAAACACACCATGTTTATCTTTACATTAACTCAGACTAGGACCAATAACAAAAACTCACTTTCAGTTTGACGATCGATTATTCTCTATTTTCAGAATAAGTATCTTTAAATTGTACATTTGGTTGTAAAATTGGTTTGCTTAATCCCTACATGAAGGTAAACTAAACTAGAACCATGCAGCGAAATCATCATATATTTAGTTCTTTTTTAGTGATGTATCCATAGGCACCTATAAACTTTAATCTTTGGAATGTTAAACTATTTTATTTCGTTTCTTTGTGCTAGAGGCACTGGACCTTATGTTTATCCATGACATCAGTCTAATTCTTAAAAGTAATGCAAGCGAAACATTTCTACATTTTTGTCATGAAGTAATATAAAATACTAAATACATACAATATTACAAGCCTGCAACACTTCACTAATGGCGAGTTTTTATGGTGGCAGGGATAAGTAGGTACTCAATGTATGTTGAGTAATCTACATCGGCATCGAAATTCAAGTCCATTTTTATGAGTGATATGGAATGAAAGTGAGTACTTTATTGACAAGAGCAAAAGAGAAAAATGTTCTAGGTATGCATGCATGCCAGTCCTGTTGACTTGAGTAGGTAACGAACCGTGTAAAAACCGCTTATCTCTCTTACTGAACTATTTGCAAAATGTCAACAGGAAGAAGAAATCATTTTTGTGGAATGCTTCACTTATGAATTATGTATAACGAAAAAAATTATCTCACCGGCTTTATTTATTTATCCTCCTCCATCTATCTACATCAAAGTACTTACTTACATATGCTTTAAACAGTGCCGTCGTCGACGCCGTCACCATCATCGCCGAATGATATACCTGTTTTTAGTTCAGTCACCGCACCACCGGAGTAATGCACAAGGTGCGATGCATCACGATGATGATAAGAGAGGTGTCGCTTTCTTTTTCCAACTACTACATATCTACTTATCTCGTGCTAGTTGCTATTTATCATTTTATTGGAAAAAAAGTCAGGTACATTCTTTAACTTCCTCTTAGTCACCAGTCGCCACCACCACCACCACCGCCGCACCGGCAATTTTCTTGTGCTTTAGTCAAATTGCTTTATTATCATCACCATGATGAGTGAGTATGTGAGTAAACATAAATGATAATATATGTCGACCCACACACATGGATGCATGTATGGTGGATTTTACATGCTAAATATATCCATTTTACAAACAAAATTAACTTTTTATGCTCGTGCTACATATATTTTTGTACTGAAATACCGAAAATTACATAGGATTCAAGAAAATTCATGAAAAAAGTGCCTGTCAAACCTGGTTATCATACATAGCCAATATTTTTGCGGTGATTCTAGCAAGGAGGTTGATGTCACCTGCAAAAAATATACTCATTCAATTCAGCGAACTGTGAAATACTGTTGAGAAGCAGATATGGAATAGGTATATAACTGGGGAAAAAAGTAATGCATTATTAAGCCATAATAGGGCAAGGAGAGGAAAAAGGAAGTAGAATTACCCTATGTTCACATTATTTTTCTCCTCTGTGATATTCATAGATCGACAGGGCACAATAATATGCATGCATTTGCTATGGAATATTCAATAACTTTAATGCGCTTATCGCAGCGAAAGACAGACGTGGACAAGTGGTCTTCGTCGTCATCCTTCGAGTGAAAGTTAACGTTGAAAATTTGCTATTCCACAATTGCTTGTTTGTCTAGTGTGTAGTGTGTGTATCGTGTGTGGTGGTGAGGTCGTGTTCTTTTTGTCAGTCAGTAAGCAGCAGGAAAAGGAAGACAGGAACAAAGTAGATGCATGAATATGGGATAGTAAAAAAATGCTTTATTCCCGTTACCCGTCCGTCATGCGATATTCCATGAAGCCAAAGTGATTAAATAGTGTTAGTGCTTTTATTATTGCATATTTATCATGAAACTCTCTTCTTGTGTGAAAAGCGAATTGAAATCTATGTGGTTCTTTTAATAATGATAACAACTGGTAAAGTATCAAGAGAGCACCTACTCAAGCATTTTGATCAATATCAGTGAATTAATTATGTTTCTTACAGCAATAATAATTAAAGTGAGTAGTACTCAGCATGGCTACCGGAACTCAAATCTCCCTACTGCAGTTTTTCTTTGTCATCGTACAATGCACAGGCAGGTGGCACACAGTATTATTATCTACAACAGACTACACAAAGTCGACGCATTTTATTCAACTTGTTATGTCATGATATAAACACGAACTGAATGTATGGATTTTCCTTTCCCCCTCTTTTACTCGGAGAAGGGAATAATAAAATGCTCATCATTGTTAGTGTTCAATGGCTGTATGTTAACTAGAATGATAATGCGGCAAAATGTTAGGATAAAAGCTGATTTTGGGTTGAAATGTCAATACATTTCTACTAAAATAAAAATAGAACAATTTCTTTCTACATTCTACATAATATGTTTTGATATTCGAATGCAGTATGAAAGTTGACACAATTTCCGTTATGTTTATTGCAAATATGGAATTGGATTTAATATTTTGACTTTTTATTGTTTCTTTTGTAGTTGGCAGTCCAAAGCTAGTCAAATTGGATCTTTTCGATAGTCTTCATTTGCACAATCATTCTTATCAAGGAGTTTCGCTGGGAAAAGGAATTCACAAATTTAGTCCAGGTGTCATCTTTACAGGTAACCAGAATTTTTCTGTTGCAATGATTATTTCCTTTACCATACGACCATACCCAGTGATATTTTTCCCAATTCAACTTGAATACATATAAGCTATACAAATGAAATATTTCCCATGACTTTGCTCTTTGTAGGCGACTACCGGGAGATCATGGTGTCCAGTGATTGGGTAGATAGAATACGAGCTCAAATGTCAGCTATTGGAGCAAATGATTTCACGATCTCAGCAATAATTAAGCAGAATCCCAACAATGTCGGAACAATCCTCGCATTTTCAAGAGGGTTACTTAGGTACATTACAACTCCACCATCATCCTAAAAGATAAAGTTGTGCACAAAGTTTTTGGTTATGATGTCATATATGAAATGAATTGGAAATTGATGTTTTCAGTGCGTTAGAGATTCAATCCAGTGGTCGTAAAAATGAACTGAGAGTCATTTCCGGATCTTTAGTAGAAACGTTCCCATTCCAACTGGCAGACGGAAGTTGGCACCGTTTGGCCGTCACATTTTCTGCGTCTGAAGTAAATATATTAGTTGACTGTTCACCTGTTTATAGAAGAGTTCTTAAATTTGACCCTGCCACTGCCATCTTCAATTCACTTAACATATCCATTTGGATTGGCCAAAAAACAACATCACATTTCTTGTACCAGGTCAGTTTGCAACGGATATCTGTAGATTTGATTTTCCATCAGTTATTCATTATAAACCATTTATGCTTGCATATTGCACACATGGTAACGCTCAGTTTTATTTCTTTCGAACCAGGGTGCGATGCAAGATTTGCAGCTCACGTTTGGTCCATATGGTTATTTGTCACAATGTCCGCAAGTGGATAGTCAGTGCCCAACATGCAGCGAACATACTGCCTTAAAATTATCTTTCGCCTCATTACAGTCACAAATTCAAATGCTAACAGAAAGGGTAAGTTATTATTTATTCCGAGCGCCTTATTACCCCTTTCAACGTTGTTGCATAGCTGCGCCTAAGTAAGCGTTAGCACCATCATGAATCATGATGCTTGATTGAGAAAATGTTGGAATTGATATCACTTTTTCATACTCACTTGTAGTTAAACAGAGCAGAAGCACGCCTGTCAGAAGTGGAGCAGTGCGAGTGCCAGAAATCCTGTCGTGTGAATGACACCTCCGTCTTTGGAGATGGATCTTCGTGGCATCAAAACTGTGACATATGCACATGCAAGGTGAGTCATTGCTAAATATAATGCAGACATGCCCACAGTTTGTTTACAATACAAGTTTACGCAATATACGCACTTGTCCTTTCGAAACATTCTTCACGATTTATTTGAGTGGGAAAATGCATGTTTTTCTCGTCATGAATTTTGGCGAAGGTTGGCTACGCTCACGCTGCCAGGCAATGAAACTTCCATTCAAGACCGATAAATGTTTACCATTTAAATTGCAGAAAGGTGAGATTGTATGCCAGCCAGTTCAGTGTCCACAAGCTAGAACCTGTAAAAATCCCATATCAAAACCTGGTGAATGCTGTCCTACGTGCCTCAGTAAGGGGATTTAATAAAAACCATGAAATTTCTAATTTGTGCCTCCCAGTTTGCGAGCAAACACATAATAAAAATGGATAAATTTACTTGTAAATTTCGTAGAGCAATGCTATTTCCGTAGCAAAACATACGACCATGGTGAGTCTTTTCGTACGGATTGCACTCACTGTGAGTGTACTGATGGTTCGATGCAGTGTAAAAAACGTGATCCAGAAAAGACATGTCCGCCATTGGCATGTCCCACAGAAGATCAAGCAGTAATTTCAGGCGAATGCTGTAAAGTGTGTAAGGGTAAGTGCATCACTTTTTGGAGCTTTTCGTTATAAAGTTATTCCTTACTACTATGAAACGTTCTAATTGTGCCTCGGTTTTCCGAAACAGGGTCTGATTACTGCGCTAGTCATGGTCACTTATGTCACTCCAATGCTACCTGTATTAATTTACAAACTACATACACTTGTCAGTGCAAAGATGGTTTCTCCGGTGATGGTGTCAAATCTTGCATTGATATCGATGAGTGCCTTTCAGAGCGGCATCAATGCGCCAGAAATTCAAAATGTGTGAATACATTAGGCAGCTATACCTGTGAATGTGCTCCAGGTTTTAAGAAAATTAATCGGTTTCAGTGTGAGGATGAGAATGAATGTGCCATCAATGGCTCTAATAAGTGTCATTCCCACGCAACCTGCACCAACACGAAAGGCTCGTATATATGCACATGTAATCTCGGTTATAGTGGTGATGGCATCCACTGCGCACGTAAGTTCAATTGGTCACTATTGCTCGAAGCAGTTACTCATAATATAATAGTTGATAATGCAAAAAATAGATTGATAAGTCTGAAAAACTGTTTTTGTGCTTATGCAAATACAGCTATATGCAATCATACTTGTGAAAATGGAGGGATCTGTATTGCCCCTGATGTCTGCTCCTGCCGGGCAGGTTGGGACGGAAGTAGATGTGAGACTGACATTGATGAATGCCTGCAAGAAGGAAATTCATCGGTAGAAACGAATGCAATTTGTCCCCCTAACGCTTTTTGTGTCAATAAACCAGGGTGGCATCTTTGCCAATGTGTGGACGGTTTTCAGCTTAGTCACGCTCAACCTGGAGAATGCATGGGTACGCACATAATCATATTATTTTATATTTCATTCTTCTGTACTCCTTGCTTCATAAAATTACAAGATATGAAGTAGGCATGTAATTTAAAATTAGCAAAACTTTAGTGTGGTAATTTTCTTTAACAGATATTGATGAGTGCAGTGAAGAGGATTCATGTCCAACCGGACTGGAATGTGTGAACACGGTTGGATCATTCGAATGTCGATGCCCACCAGAGGATCATCATTGCTCTCCAGGTTAGTGTTAGAATCTCTTCTATGCAAATATTCTAATATTCATAATATATGAAATCATATTCAAATTTTAGTGAGTCAATTCCAACAGCAACGGTGATTAATTGCCTGCCAATTGGCTTTCGGTTTATGATTTTTTGCAGGTTGTTGGGAAGAAGAAACCATCCATCCACCAGGCTCAAAATGGTTCAGACAAGACTGTAGTTTATGCATTTGTGACTCTACCACAGGAACTGTTTCGTGTCAAAGCAGTAGCACGGAAGAAGAACTGTGCTCCGAAATATGTACCTCGACTCAAGTCGATAATAATAATAATAATATGACTGATGAGTTTTCCTCCGTCAATAAGTGCTGCAAGGACTGTGGCTCTACAAATATCACGGCGACGGCTCTAGTAGCTCCATCAGCCTCAGTTCAGCCCAGGGCATGCAAGCATCAGCTCTACCCCAACGTTCATTTTAAGTCAGGTTAGTAATTCACATCAAATCTTGTCAAGCTTTTGCAGACGCGGTTATCGAGCATTTAATATTCTTCGGGTAACGAGACGGAGTAACATCTACTCAAGCACTCATCGCTACGATCTTTTAACCTCATCAGTTACAAAAAGTTCTTTGAGTTCTCCGAAATAAGCACTCCTTTCACTAGCCCTGTCGGTGGTAACAGAAACATTTACGCCCTAGAAAAGAACATAAACACAATCAGTTTTCATATTTTAATAATAAAGTTTCAAGCTTGAGACAGTTATGAATGTGGTTTCGGTTTCGATACTCAAAAAATATAATCTGCTTTGGCCTGAATAATTCCCATACTATGACGTTAGAACATCTAACCTGTCATATCTGTCATAAATTTATCGGTAATTATTTATTGCTATAGACTGTTTACCTAAAAGTCTAAAACTTTTAAAAACTAGCTGGCAATGAGCCTAATAAAGCATTGTGACGCACTGATAATATAATTATAGCATAAGACAAACTCGAATTTCTGTATAACCAGTGGCAGGTTTGAGTTCATGGTATTCCGATACAAATCCTTGAACATGACAAATTAAAGGATATAGAATTTCAAAAAAAAAAAAACAGACAGGAAATGAGGAAATTTCTCTAGTTCTAAGAACAGCACTATAGTTTTTAAATCTAAAAATAAGTTGATGAACTCAGGTTAAATGACTAAGGTTGAAAGTGTCGTAACTCATTTTGTCATTTGTTTGATTAAAATATGTAGGTGAGATGTGGCATTTCCAGTGCCAGACATGCGAATGCCTCGACGGAGAGGTTGACTGCTGGCCTATCGAATGTCCACCAGTGGATTGCCCAAATGCATTTCTTCCAAAAGATGACTGCTGCTATAGGTGTCCCGAGGAGAACAAGTGTACCCATTGGCACAGGAACGGCACTTCCAAAGAATGCCATCTCCTACAAAACTTAATCGAGTCTGGAACCCGAGTAACACTGCCTCATAGAAACTGCTTATCTTGTAGATGTCACGTAAGGAGTTTACATTAAAATTAATTCTTTAAAATCCTCCAACACATTTTGACACATTGCAGTGCTATTGCAAAAGAATTAACTAACAATCACGAAGGCATATATGTAGATGGCTTAAAAGCGAACCTTGTAAAAACATTTACATACTCACACAAGCAACAAACTACTACTTTGTCTACATTAAACTTTGAAATGGAACAAACTCATTCTTAAGTTGAGCTATCAATTAGAAATATCCGGAATATAAAAACTCATGATTTCAAATCCATCCATTACTATTCAATAATTCAAAGCAAAACCATGAATCGTTAATCGTTAGTATAACATTAACAACCAAGAGAGTAACTAATATATAATATGGAACATTAATATATTAATGATAAAAGGCTTTGTGTGAAAGAAACATTAATAATGCTGATTTACCGTTGCTATGAATGTAGCTTCTCCGATAACTTGCATGAGACTGCATGCTCAGAAATTGTGGCAGAGAATAAGTAATAATTTACACAGGAATTTTTTTAAAAACAAGCGAATAAACAAACTTGGCAAATCACAAGGAAGCAAAACGCTTGTGTTGGTGAAGAACGAACCAGAAAGCTATGAAAATGATATTTTTGAAGTATCAATTCATATAAGTAGTAATGTGGTAAAATATTCAAGTAATCCTGAAATGACGAATTAGTTCAACCTGAATAAATTATTGATATTGTTGTGCATGTCGGTTTGGCATAGGCATTGTGTTGCACTATTGTATTTTAATATTTGTTGATACTAAATACTGCTTATATTTATGTACTTAAAGTTTGAATACAAATCGTGATTAACCCTTATTAACCTTAACAGGTGCCGCTCTGCGCTAAATCGGTGAGCAAAAATCTTGGAATTTGTGTGCTTCGGTAAATACATTTTTAATTACCTCACAAATCATGTCTCTAACTCTAGGTTTGAGTATTTAGTTAAGAAGTTTATTTTATTTTTATTATTCAGTCCGTTAGAAATGATAACATAAATAATTAAAGATGGAATCTTTTGAATTTTATCATACATTCGTAAATCTTGATATTTTCACAAATAGTCTTGCGAAGTAGCAGTCTAAAATGCTGTTGTATGAAAACCTATATTTGTTACTCTTCTAAGTACTACTCTTAATGTCTATTCCATTGTTGTTATATTGTTGTATTGCTTTCATCAACTGGATAAACGTTGTAACAGACGTTTGTAAGTCGTGGCTTTCGTCTTTGTGCCTCTTGAAATCCTCTTCTTGTAAGTCTTTTTAAAACGGTTACTTAAAATGGAAAGCTTAATTTAATTTGTTTGCTTGTGGTTTTTAACTCTCAACATTATTCGACAACTAAAGTTATTCTTATTCTGTTCTACTTTTCTTTCGAATCTGTATTTGCCTTCTTTCATTAACTGAAGATGTGTGATTATTTGGGAATTGATGGGATCTGCTCTAAAATACATGGCTTTGTTTTAATTTTACGCGTGAATTTCATGAGACACAAGAAAATTCATTTATCCGCTCATTTTTGGCACTTTTACGTGTATATTTTAATGCCAAACGGGACAACACTTTCTTTCTCTTTTGCTTGTATTTTTTTAAGTAAAAATCTTCATTGTCAAGGGTATCATTGCAACGTTACGTTAAGTTGTTTAAATGTTTTGATGAGACATTCAATCTAATTGTCGTTTTTTTTGTTTTTTACAGTCTGGAGACCTCTGCTGCTATTATGACTCTAATTGCGTCGCTCGTTCCTCTCATTCTTCGATCGTGACAACGCCTGTACACTAGTTGCATCACAATCTTTAACTATAATATTAGTATGAAAAGTACACAATACACGAAACCGAGTCTACGAAGATGTTTAATTGTCAATTCGTCATTCTGCAACAAATGCCCGATATGCTTGTGAAAGTGATGAGCTGCAGTTTCTATGATTGAGTCTGGAAACATCGTGTTGGAATTGGATTTGATTATGGTTGTAGATCTCAACAGCATAATCCTTTAAACCAAAACATAACGGTAGCACTTTAATTTTAGCGAAATCTCTCAGATGAGTTGAAGCATTGGAAAAGTATAAGGTATTCGAAGAAAACACTTTTTGAAACTATATTTCCTTTTTATTTAGCGTATCATGCTATCTACTATTTATATTATTATTACATAGGCATATACCTAGATGAACTATAAGTTGCAAATGTAAATGTTACATTGTAAAATAACCTCGCTCCACAGTACCTTATTATCTTTGATATTAGCTTCAAGCATATTAAGTTACTAAAATCATTGTTAGTAACTTACGCTTTTGATGTCCTGCGGGTGGACGTCAACCCTTTTACCCGTGTAGCCAATGTTGAAGTCTGCTGTATCGATAATAATGATAGTCCTAAGCAATTTTTGGGTACCATAACATGATATATGAGTAAGTAAGTGTATTCGAGAAAAATAAACAATAATAATAATTTAATGAAGCTGAATACTGAGTGAGTTTCAAAAAAGGGAAAGCAACACCACAAACCAACACGTACATGCAAAAATGCTGTTCACTAATAATTACAAGGAAAACAGTCCTGCATCAGTTAGCTAGCTAGTGTAAGATATACACATTCATTCAGTCATTGTTACCAAGTCAGGGTTGGATTGGTCGCTTATAAACCAAACTGAAAAATCTGTGTCGTCATGGAGTTAACAGTTAAATGATAAAGATTTTCGGCTATGTCCAATTGTTATATGATATGAGGTTCAGATACACCAAAATACTATCTGTGTCATGCAAGCATGCACCAAAGTTAAAACCAAATATTAAGCTGGTCAGAGTTAATATTTATATTTATAAATTGATGGACTGTAATAAATACAATACTGGTCACAGTAAATTACCGTAATAATAACAGAAAACTAGAATAGATCATACAATTACGAAATGTAAACTGGTCCTAATGAAAGTATATACATTTACATATATATATATATATATATATGCAACCAAGTTATTATTATTATTACTATTAATACCATTGTAACAGTGTAAAAAGTTAATGGGGCTTATAAGATTTCGTCGTCATAAATAAATAACTTGCGTTGCGGAGTTTTTGTTCCGTGTCTAGAAATGGAGCAACCATGTAACTGAGTTTAAAACCTAGATGATGATTCTTGTAACTTGTAACTTGAAGAAACTTACTGTTCACGTTCAGCATCAACTGAATTACTAGCCATATTATCGTATTTACAATAAGGTAGTATTATTCCTAATACAAGGATAATTTTAAGTCACTGCTGATCATTAAGCTAACTATTTATCTATTTACGGTGACTACCAACACTAATAATATAAATTATATATACGTACTTATATTATATATGTATATCTAAATAAAATTTTAAAAAATGTATCAAATGACATTGATCTAATGTTACTGATGTACATTTGCATCTCTTTTACGTACTACTCAATGTATTCCGATAAGTTCTATCAGTATCTGCATGCCGCGTATTATCATGATTCCATGTATGCGTAGTACTAATAATGTATGATTGAATAGTTATTATAATACGTGGATTTGTAAAGGAGTAAATAAAGCAGCGTTCTAGTCCCAAGTTCGCTTAATTATTTAAGTGATAGTTGTTGATGTTCATGTTATTTCATTTGTTGCATGTGGATGATAAGTGAAGCAAAATTGATTTTACGCTCATAGCCTTTATTTTCAATTAACAAATACAAAATCTTTTAAATGATACTATGGGACGCATCACAATACATAAATCAGTCTCATCTTCCTTGCACTCATCTCCAATAAAATATAAAGTTATTATTATTAATATGAGAACACTTAAAAGTTTGTAATACTACTTGTTGCATTGATAATTTCATTAGTTAAGGTACAAATGTACGTAACATGGTAAAAAAAAAGAATTTAAATAAGTAGATACACATAAAAGTTTGGAAGGGTTTTTTATAAACTCGTTGGCACAAGCAAATATTATTAACAAGTCGTGAGAGGCCGATAAAAGAGAAGTCGGATGACTGAAACATTTATATAGCTAGATTCGCAATAAACGTAATAACCACTACCCAATGACTAAGATACCCTAAATCAGTCCACCGTTTTAATCCATTGGAAAGGAAATTGTGAAGACCTCCGGTTGCCTGGCTGTCCTCTGAATGACTTTTATCTAGCATGATTCCCAAGTATATCAAATGGAAGTACGCCAAGAAGCCAAACAACAGATTCACGAGAACCACAGATGGGTGATTCGATTTATACTTGTGGTGACATGTTGTAGCGCAACTTCTGCTTCTTACACAAGCTTCAAATATATGTGATAACTTTTCCCTCAGAGTGTGCTCTACATATGTGTAGAATCCCAGCGATAATAGTACCATTGTTAACTCAAAATTCAATCCATGAAGCATTGAGCTGACCAAGAATGTGAGTATAACCGACTTAAATGGGCCAAACTGTTTAGGTCGAAATACATCTGTATAATTCATATAAAAACCAAATTCATAATGCTATAAAGGTGTATGCTTGAAAATAATTAGATTACGTATTTAGCTCAAACATCAATAAAAACATTAAAATGACGTACGTTGTCGCAGCCACCGGTGCATGGAAATATTCCACGAGACAACAACTTCAACGAGTGATCTGGGAAGCTCAATCTTCATCGGCTGTGTCACTTCGATAGATATTCCTTCATCAGAGTAAAATCCACACAGGGTTGTCGTTACTTCTGACATGAAGCATACGAAATAGTGGTTGAAGCGAACTGAGAGAGCATCTCTTAATGCAACGAACCAGCTATAAAACAAGTATTTATACTGTAATATTGTTAGTCGACACACGAAACCTTGAATAAAGCGCATGGTTAAATTACACCGAAATATATCGACAATAAAATCAACGAAAGTGAGGAAAAGTCTTATTATTAATTATTTTGTCAAATACCTGAACTGAGCGCCTGCAAAGATCCAATAAACCCAGCATGAGCTAAACCCAAGGCAGAACACCGACACAACTGACGTTGCAAAGATTTTGAAAACCCATCCTAGACCCTAAAACAATAAACAAAACTTTTTAAAAACATTTTTTTCTTTTTTCTAAGACTTCTGGAATATTTCTTTTACTATTCCTACATGTACACGTTCACTGCATTTCTGTATTTTTTGGATTACATGGTAGATTTCAGCTCAAATGGATGCTACATTTGTATACCCTATTGTATATGAGTAGTAATCACCTATCACTAACGAGCACAGCAGTTTTAATCATCAAAGCTTTGCGTATCGTATGAAGATCAGTACAGAGCCTGGACTATTAGAATAATGTTGCTACAATGTTGCAGGCAAAGGCGCAATCGATAGATAATTAATTACGAATACCGTGTTCTGTTCGAAAACAAAATTAAACAATCTTCATGACTGCATTAAGGAATTTTACATAGCATTATGCTAGATAATAATTGTGATGATAACTGCCTCGACAAAACGACGTTCAATTTTCACAACACTATTGAAACAAATTATTTTCTTCGATGATGGATCATAGCAATGTGGCCTTGGCACACATTTGCTTGACCACTGAGAAGACGGGGGTGAGGTACCTTTTTACCGTTCGTCCAGTTTTGAAATTGAAAATTGAAAGTTTGTTTCTCAAAAAAATCACTTGTAGCGATACGATCAGGAAGTCATTTTTCTGTAAAAAAGTTGTATTATCAGATCTTAACGTTTATAACTTATAACGTTTGTCATGATACTTTTAAGCGATAAATTTGCTAGTGTGCATTTCAAATATTTTATACGATACCACCGGCCGGTGTAATTTTTTTCATAAACTACTCCAACGTCCCCATGAAAACTAGTTTTATTTCCACCACTACTTAAATCATCATGGCTTGCATCTTAATATAAAATTCATAGCCACACTTGTTTCTTGCCAACTGAGTTTGAAAAGGAATCGTAAATAATTTAATTTAGCAAAACTCACCCACCGCCGGCCTTCAAACACTCTTGAATAAGCTTGGAATGATATCCATGGTCCAAACAAAGCTGTTCCGGGGCAGAATAAATAGCCCAAGTAGTCCAACAGTGGTGGCAAATCTTGTCTCATTCCATTCCATATTTCATAACACAACGACAATGTTTTCATAACAATTATCATTTGCACTCCTCTCACTTTTTCCCAAGGTTCCGGCACGATTTCATAGTACTCCCTTCACCAAAGAAAACAGAAATTAAATTATTCATTACATACTACATCCTATACTATTTGCCAACTCTACTGCAATACCATCAAATTCAAAGTTTGAATCATACCTGGCAACCATGTACGTTAACAAGCTGCCAGCAACAATTTTGTAAGTTAGAACTGAAAACGCTCGCTTAGCGCATGCAACCAGGCACCAATAAGTAGCAGTCGCCAATATGCTGGTGTACACGGCATTGGGTCCAATTACGGAGAAGAGGCTACTAATTCCACAGACAACAGATATCAAATGACAGAGAGGTCTCGGAAGTGTAACTGAAACAAATAAAAAACAAACATTTAACACTCTCTTCTGGCATCCAGGCTGGAATAAGCATGTACGTGACTCTACTATATATTTGAAAGAGTACCTAATTGTGTACATATTCTGAAAATTAGGCACGCAAATAGCAGCCAAATTAACTGATCAAATATGCCATAAACAACAGGCTCCACGCACTTAACATTAACATACTGAAGAGTCGCATGCTCATCGAAAGGAGAACTACTTTCACTACCAGGAATCGACTCCTCTCCATCTTTAACATCGTCGACTTCGTAGTCATAAAACCCTTCATACATGTCCTCCATTTTTAACGACCGACTCAAATTCCAGAGACACTTCTTATGACTTAAGACACTTTTAGTCCCACCCTCGACCACCCTGTTATACCACCACCGCCAACCCGACCTCACCACCACCCTAACATAACCATCTTTGGACTTGTATTGACATTTAACTACTAGTTATGATCCAGGATGTAAGTAAATAAAAATGACACGCTCGTAAAACTCGTTGCCTATTGTCAACCGTATCCCCTCATCTCAAGGAAGGTTTTAAGTTTTCTGGAAATAACCTCCAACTTAAACTTAATTTAATAGTGCAAGCCTTGGAATAATTTTAAATCCAAAGATAATTGACAATTGAGTTTGCTTGCAGGTTGCAAGTTGCAACTTTAATATTATTTTCATGCTTGATTTTTTGTTTGTTTATTCATTTTCATGAGTGACCGTATTTATAAACAGAAAGAAAACAAGAAGAAAGAAAACATTTGTTTCGCGGGCCTCATATAACTCGATGCTAGACAATGTAATTTGCATGAGATCGTGAGAAAGTCCACTAGAGTAAAACCAGGTGTGTAAATGCAATCATCTGTAAATTGTTGTGTGGGTAGGCTCAGGCTCCCTCGGTGACTTGGTGCCGGCTCTACAGGCTGTGATTTGTTCTCTCTAGGCTGCGAATTACATTCAACTTCTCCAGGCTGTGAATTGCTATTGAACTTCTCCAGGCTGCGAATTGTCTATCCAGACTGCGAATTAGGATGACTTTTTCTAGACTGCGAATTGTCTCTCCAGGCTGTGAATTGGGTTTGAACTTCTCCAGGTGGCGAATTAGGTTGACTTTCTCCAGGCTGCAATTTGTCTCTTCAAACTGCGAATTGGGTTTGGTCTTTCCAGGCTGTAAATTATGATATTTTTTCTAGGCTGCGAAATATCTCTTCAGGCTGCAAGTTGGGTTTGGTTTTTCAAGGCTGTGGTTTGTTCGCTCCAGACTGCGAAATGAAAAATGTTACACGGTGGGCAGAAGACAGAATAAACGTTAATATTATATAGGCGAACCTAATCTAACCGAACCGAACCAAACCTAACTGAATCTAAACAAACCAGACATCCGTGGGGCTCCCCATGCCAAGAGATATCGATTTGTCACCCGAATTTGATATGTATATAATATTAATATTACGATAAAAAACGTAGCCTGGAAAGAACAAATCACAGCCTGGAAAGATCATTGTTAAATTCACAGCCTGGAGAAGTTCAAAAGCAATTCACAGCCCAGAAAGATTCAATTCACATCCTGGAAAGACCATTTTGCAGCCTGGAGAAGTTGTAACCCAATTCGCAGCCTAAAAAGACATTTCACAGCCTGGAGAAGTTGATCGTAAATCGCAGCCTAGAGAGAACAAATCGCAGCCTGGCGAGTTTTCACCGTTTTACAGCAAGTACAGTTAGCACTGATTTTAATGCACGCTATTAGCACAATAGGTTGTAAAACTAACTATTGTTC
>JAQIXW010000645.1:0-26619 GCA_034700685.1 Willowsia buskii
TCTCAAGATTTAAGGGCATTTTAAGAATTTCTCAACCGAGTCTCTCATAGTAAGGCTTTTCTGTGAATTCAACCTTGATCAAATACTTGGGCCGAACCTGACTTGTCTTGTACACAATGAATTCGTTGAAATTAAGCTGGAGTGGGTTTCGGTGGTTCTGATAAGGGTTTTCCACGGTCACGCCCAGTGGCCAAACGCTCCCATCGCATAACTTGTTTCCTGATGGATCTGGTATCCTCCGACCAACACCCCTGACACTATCATTTTCAAGCTGAGCAGACTTGGGTGGACTGGTGATGTACCTGGCTTCGATGCACTCAAAGACGTTACCCAGGAGGACATCACATAGAAAAAGGTAGGCTTTACTACCTGGGCATGTAAATCCGGCGTATTGGCAACTTTTCGAGATTCGATCAGCAAAGTATATACCTTCAAATTATAAAGAGGATTTTCCATTACTGTTTTAATGAAGAAAATCATATTTCCTTGATATATTGCTGCCTGATTGTACCTGGACCAAACATTTGGTAGTTATAATTTGGAAGCCGAAGTCCATTCTCTAGTATAGACTCGATCACAGCTTTCTTTGTGCCATGCCAAAGCGTCATCCTAAACTTGTCTCTGGTGTCTGGATCTTCATTAAAGTCCAGGATGTCATTATCTAGATTACTTGCTTTTGCAACAACACGTATGATAGAGCACACTTTTATTCCATACTGGTGTTCCTGACCATTCGCTACATAATCATGAATTTTGCGAAAGGCCTCATCTTCTGGGTCCAGTACCCAAGCGAGAACGTTTCCAGAGTTGAAGAACTTATTCGTCAACTTTAGCTCCCGGCGGAAAATATGCTGAACAACAGGGCAGTCTATGATTGCTTTCTTTTTCCTCTTTATAGGCCTGAACTCCACACAAAGTGGGCTTTTTTTGCGTTTATTCCCTTCCTCGCAGCTTGGCGAGTCATCAGGTGGTTGACTACGAAGCGATTTTACAGCAGCAGTGGGGACTGTTCCAGAATTGGTAGAAGTAGCGATTGTTCTAGGAGTGGGGACTTGAGGAGTGACAACTGTTCCAGCAGTGGTGACTGTTTGATGAGTGGAGACTGCTCCAGAGGTGGTAGAAGTAGTGACTGTTCCTGGAGTGATGAGTGCCCCTGAAGTAGTGACTGTATTTGAAGTGGTAACTGTTCCTGGAGAAGTGACTGCTTGAGAAGTGGCGACTGTTCCTGTTGTTGAACCTGCTGTAGTAGTAGCAGATCCTGCTGCAGGAGGATTTATTACTTTGGCCGGAATGTCTGTTGGTTTTGTAGGCTGGGAGGAATTATTCTGAGCTTTTACGTTTCCATTATTAGCATTCGTTCCATTGGGAAAACATATTTTACAATTTAATTGAAAGTGGCTAAAACATGGCCCGCTCATGGTTCATCCCAATTATTTCGAAACCGTTATTAAGCACAGAAACAGAAGCACACTTTCAGACCATAATATTCTACCAGACTTTCTACAAATGTGTTGTGTTCATTCCGCATTTACATAAATTATTCTTTAGTGTTGCTTCCAATTTTCCATATAGCCCATTCAAAATTATTGGAAACAAATTATTTGCTGACTCGACTGGTCAAGCACGTAACATAGTGATCGCTAAGGGCAGACCTATATCTAATGTGTTCTTAGGTATTTTGGCTTTGTTGAATGGCTCATTACAGAATGGGTGCACGCTGAGTGGTACTTTATTTAATAGTGGAAGCCTATGCTTCCATCAAGCAATCAGTTAGCCTAACGTTTTTTGTAAGGTCGATGTGTATTTATATTATGCGTAAATTGCATCGATTTAAAAATTATTGCATGATACTCATAATTGAAAAATGGAGATTATGGAATATAATTTATATAATAGACGTGTTTATTTAAAACTCCCTGAAATTTTATTTTTCAAATTTTTCAAATCAAGTCAAAATTTCAACTATTATCAATCAGTTCAAAATTATCGACTCCATCATTTCGACGTAATTATATAATAGATGAAGCTTTAGAAACGTTTTCACAATTTTTTTTACTTAACCTCTCGAGTTTGTCAGCTTGACTTTCTAAAAGTGTTTAACAAGAAGAGAAAAGGATATATTAATATTCTTTAAAAACTGTGAATAGAGCTCACTTTCAACTTTGCTTCAACTATTGAAAGATTCAAAAATTCGTTTAGACTACTTTACGAATAATAAAATGATCTCTGCACAAAACCGTTCGCTTACCTTAAGCTTAACAAAGTTTTTACACATACTACGAATAATTCCTCAAACATGGAATGCTAAACCATTGCAGTGTAATTGCCATCAACGAAATCTAAATGGAAGAACTTTAATCTCCTACATTCATCTAATTTTTGCCATTTTGCATGGATTCTTGTCAATTTATCAGTTGAAATCGCTTTTAACGGTCCACAAAAGGAACGGAATATTCCCCGTAACAGAAATCAGCATCTTGGTATTTTGCTTGATCTACAATGGTTCGATAGTCACAGTGTTGATTGTGTTTCTCAGGGATGTTAATCAGGCCCTTGTCACTTTTAATGTAATCAACAATTTCTCTGACACCATTTCAAATCGACTTTTGAAACCAAACACGAAACTGTTTGAATCAACTACCTTCAGATTACTTGATAAATTGGTACTATTAAGTGTAATATCTCTCCAATTATTTGGTTTTCTGGGTGCAATAATATGTATATTTTTTTCTCAACTGCCAATCTACTTTACAAGTGTATACTCCTCCCCTACTTTTCAACTTTGTTACTCATTAGTGTACGGCTATCACTTTTACGCATCTTCTGTCCTCTTCAGTTTCGTTACATGTCATACTTTCACCATAATTCCAATGTTCGTAATTCTGATGCATCGAGAGTTGATGGTTGGCCTTAATGAAAAGTTGTACTGGACTAGGTTGGTCATCCGCTCAACGCCTTCTTATCTGGTGTTCTTCTACAGACAGATCGAAATTCTGATGAAGTTTTATCTAGGCCTTTATGGAATTTTGATTGTACCTGCAGAAGTCATTTTGACAACATCCATAATTTTATACAACTGTACTCTTCTCTTGTATAGAAGGGATCTCGATGCCATCCAAAATGTCAGCACAATTGCAGCGCTTCTCTTGGGGTGGTCGACTCTTGTAGTGATTTTCGAGATTGGTGGAAGGATTCAGTTGTATTCTAAGCGAACGCTTTATTCATGGAAGCATAATAGTCCAAAATATTCTCGAGCAAGTAGAAAACTACTGTTAAAAAATTTAAAGGCTTGCAGACCCCTTCAACTAGGATACAAAGGGCATAGGGCTATAACAAGAACGTCATTGTTGTCCCTGCAAAGGAGGATTATGAAGACTACATTCAGAGTAGTTAAGTTGCTACTTTAAAAAGCTAAATTGCTCGACAGTTTTACACAAAATCATCCACTTTGAGGCATCAAATTGGCTTGAAATTAGTATGATTGGGTTATTTGTGTTATGTACGGGTCTACTCGTGCCAACAATTTGGGGGAAAATTGGATCATTTTGCGGCAAAAACATGACGTATGATACGTCATTACACACTATACACATTACCTAAACTGGCCAAATGTACTATCATTATTATCATTTAAATTGTATACTGGAGATGTAAAACAAATTATTAAAGAATATTGTATGATAGCTTTGGCACTTTTCAGAAGTTCCAGATGAACGTTTTAAGTGCATATCACATTGACAAAGCATTGCATTGGGTTCGGTTGGAGAAAGTCTTTGTTGACTCGCCTGTCAGTCTGAACATCTTTAGCTCTCTCCAAGAAAAATTTATTTGACTCACACAGGCAGAGCACAACATTGATTTCATCATCAAACTAGCCAGCTCTTCTCCTTACATTTTCATGAGCCACATTCATAGTTTTGCCCTGCTTTCAATCTACAGAAAGGATGAGACCGGTGAGTCTCTCCCTTGAGGCATTTTACTTGGAATCAAGGATGCGTAAAATACGAACAAGCATATATATTGCATCTCCTCACCAAAATCTTTCACCGACAGGTGGAAATCTTGTTGAAAATTTTCCTGCGCGTGTATGCGCTTTTAATTTTCCTGTGCATCATGGGAATGCTTGCATTCTCTGTCCTTGTCTGCATATTATATCTTCCATATTTACATTTGGCTTTGATAATACAGGTAAGGGAACAACCGTGGCCAATGGAAGGATTCCAAGTTCCGAGCACATTTGCATCGAGTGCTTCTTCACTTTCTAGAAATAAATTCTGGCATGGATTTGGATTGTACTCTATTCTCGACTTTTTTGTAAATGAGGAAAGAAGTGGACAGACAGCTTAGATGAAAAACGCAGACACAACTTTTAATAGTGCCTATTCGGTCATTCCATACAGCTTTTAGTTACAAAAAATTATACCCCTACAAAAATTGAGAGGACGAGCGTGCTCAAGAATTTGAGAAGCCTAGCAAAGTATCTACTCAAACAACTTTGGCCACTATGAGAAAACGAGTAAGAATGGAAACTGAAAACCATACAGATCTATACAACTTCTTATAAACATAATCTTCAAAACCTATATACATTTATTATAAAGAGAGCCTATTCATATACCTACTACTCAAGCACGCAAACCTAATGAATTGCCCATCGTCTCTTCATTGTATTCCCATTTTACATCCAGTCACTTCATTGTCCTTGCTGCCAAAAATATCTCTTCATCTCTTCTTTCTCTCCTCAGATGCTGCCACTAGGATGGCCAACCGAAAGTAAACCATCCCAACAGAGAATGATCATTTAATACGTATACTTGTCTCCCGTTTTTCCTCTCGAGAATGGCTCTCAGTTCTCGGCTTGCTCGCACCACAAGACAAAATTTATAGCAGATGAGACACTTTTTTCATTATTACTTTCACTGCAGAGGGATTTGAAAATGAGTGGCAGAGGATGAAGATGCATTCCGTAATCTCACATAAAAATGTACACATCATGACACGTACGTACGTGTCTCATGATTTTTTTCATGTAAAAATTGCATTCTAAAAACTAATGGAGCATATAAATTCCTCTACTACTTGTTAACCCATTTTTTCTACTGGCCAACGAGAAAGCGCTAATTGCTTCTTAATGGACTAATGGGAAACGTTTTTCGGGCTTGCCATGCCAGGGAGCTGCCAGCGGTGGTAATGTTGTCGGCAATGTAAAAGGATGATGGAATTACACACTGATATATGGAACATCTGGTCATGTATCATCCTCATCATCACAGCAGCAAGGTTATTTCCTACTACTTATACAATTACCTATTTTTATGTACTCTGCCCACCACCACATATTGTGTGCATGTTGTATCATTGTACTTCCGCCACTACCCCTATATCGTCTCATCTTTCCTCTTTCTCCTGACAGGACATACCTAGAGAGCAAGTTGTAGATAAGTAAGTATGCAAGACAAGACTTGGTCCATTAGACAATAAGCAACACAGTATATACTTATATGCCAGAAAATGGAGGTAGTCTCAGCGGCAAGCAGCAACACACCACTTGATTCAATTCTACTGAAAATCTGCTGAAAATAAGTCTACAAGAGCAACAACAGGAGAAAAGGAGGCAGTGAAAGTGAAGTGAGAAGAAGAGGAACAAAAACTGGGTGGAGTTGGCGGTGGAGTGGTGGAGGAGGGAAAAGCGGTGAACCTTTAATGTAGACACAAAAAGAGAGGAAGAAAGAGAGAGAGAGAAAGAGTGAGATGATGACGATGATCATGTTGATATTACATTAATCCATGTACATTATGTACTTTTTATTATAAACAGAGCAGCATAATGTTCTCTCTGTTGTTATACAACTGTTCCTGGAAAATCCACACACACACACAAATACCTCGATTACCTACTTTGGTATTAGCCTCTGGCTTTCACAACATTTTGTCCTTTTATCATCCATCCATGTGTGTGTGTGTGTTGTGTAATGGTAATACACTGATATGGTAATGTCTAATCAGCCGGAAGCTTGTGTTCGGTTCGGTAAAAAGACATGATGCCATGCCAAGCCAGGACTCCCCACCAGACATCTAACAAAAACGATAGACGCTCATGATGATGATATGATGGGCGGCCTTATATATTGTGCTCTGCAAGAGAGGAAAAAACTTGATCTCTTTCCAGTAGTTTCCATCAGACAACACCAAAATATTTTTCCTGCCAACAAAATTCCCATTATTATGAATGTATCCAGTCCTAATATATTTCATGCATTATGGTGGAATAAAGACAAAAAAAGTCACATGAAAAGGACAAAAAGGATAGATACCTATGCAATAATAATATTCATGTCGGGAGGAGACACGCCTTTTGTCCTGAGAAAAATAAAAGAGCAGATGAAAGGTTGTATCTCTAAAGTCAATGCAAAATGGGTTTTCTGTCTGCTTTTCATTATTTTCATATGATAAAATATTTGAATTGTTGACTCTGTTTTTAGTTACTATAGGTCTGTCTATAGATAAACAATACAATAAACTACCTAAACACAGAATCTCATTGTGTATTCCACCTAAAAATCTGCTTTTTCCAAGCTTCCCTCTTGTGGGTGTACCAATACCAATAGTTTGCAGAGGAGTGTAGGCGTGTAAATCTGAAAAAGAAGAAAAAAATGTAAGGGCTTTAGAGGATTTTTGTTTTTCTGGTGTGTACACAGATTTTCCAGCAGATTGTGGAAAAAAAGTAAGAGGAAAAACAAAAGAGATGAAAATAAATGAATTTGCTATTTTGATCTGACTTTCGCCTTTCTCTATCAGAGGTTCTCAGAGAAAGTCTCACACCGGTGATGGTGGTATAACCAAGTTTACTTAAGGTTGGTTGTAATGCATGTAAAGTTGGTAGATAATATTGAGATATGAACAGCATGTCGTGTGTGTGTTGTGTATATGTTTTGCTAGCACATTACATAACAATATTCTATTGGTGATGGTGATGGTAATGGCTGGCAATTTCCGAGGAGTAGTTGCATATTTTCTCATGGGTTAATATTATCGTTCCCCCCATTCCATAAAAATTGTACAATCTGTTGCCTCTTGAAAATGGAAAAAGATCTTTTACATGTACTCATACGTGTGTGCACTCCAAGAGACAACATTGAACGCCAACTTATATGCATATGCGGATAAGTCATGTACCTATTTACAGAAGCATGCAAGCAAGTAGCGGATATTATTTAAAGGGAAATGGGCAGGAAACTTGTGAATAAGATCTTTTCTCTTCATCTCTCCTTCTTCCCTTTTCTTATGCTTTGGAATGCACACTTAAGGACATGAAAGGGAAATCTTCTTCGAAGGTCGTGGCACTGCTGGCTGTGTGGTGGTGGGTGATCTGTAGCTTCCTTTTTCCTGAGTCTTTTCATGGAAGAAGAAGAAGAAGAAAAAAATAACCTATCTAAAAGTAGAATCCGACAATAATAAATTTGGGATTTTCTTTGCAATGCTCGATTTGGCCTCAGTTCAGCAGAGACAAGCAGAAAAAATGAGAGGTAAAATCGGATATAGCAGACGGACGCATTGTTTTTCCAGGTGTGCCATTACATCTTCTTAGTCTATTTTTTAATTCCACGTCTGTGTCTGAGCAGACATTCCATTATTGATATATAAATACGAAGATTTAAGATGAAAAAGGGGGAAAGGATGAGGCACATAGTTAAAGTGATGAAATGGTAGAAAATTAATTTTGATTTGTGAGTGAGAGAAAGAGAAAGCGGAGAAAGTAGGGCTCTTTGTGAAGATTTTTTTTCGCATTTTGGACTCCCATTTTCTCTCAGTTCTTGGCTTAATAAGTGCCTATACATCGTCTGTACCCATCTGTATCCTCTATTTTTTTCAAAGTTTTTTCTCCTCTCCTCGTTGTGTAATCTGATGCCATTCTTCATTTGACGTGACTTTCAGAAGAGACTTACCACTCGGACTACAAACTACAACTGCGAAAATCTCCAGTAGAATGTGTAGTAGCAGCATTAGCATTGAAGTAGAAAAAGAAGAAGAGGAAGAAGACGAAGAACTCTCCAGTTTTTTTATATCAATTCGATTCAATCGAAAGAGAAGCAGAGGAAAAGAGAAGATGTCTGAAAAAAGAGTAAGAAAAAAGCTAGAGTAAGCGAAAGCAAAAACATAATGCTGAAAAGTCGAAGCCACTTTTTTTCTTATTCTCCAGCTCGGTGAAAGATGTGCAAGACTCTCAATGCCGTTAAGCAGCAAAAAGGATACCCATGTATATAGATTATAGATGCATACTCCACGTACTCATCTCACTCACAATAATTATCATTATTACATAGTGTAATGCTATTATTATATGGGAAGAGAGAAAGTGATTTTTTCCTTCACTGTATATTTCATCCATCCATCAGAACATCCATTGTTACAACATATTATATTAGGTATACACCCAGGAATGTAGACAGCAGCAGAGAAAAATGCTCTGGGTAGTACTCCACCAAACATCATGATCATTTATCTAGCTATCCTTTTTTCTCCAATTCCACAATGTCCGCAAAAAATACTGCTGCTATTTCTCCTAGAAGAGCATTTAAAACTAGACAGTATCAGAATATATCGCATTTCCCTCAAAGATTATTTTTCCTTTTTTTTCTTCTTTTACTTCCAACCGTATGCCTCTTACTTTCTCTCTCTCTCTGGTTGTACTTCTTTTTGATGCTGTTTCGTAAAACTGGAAAGCTTTAAAATAAAAGGTTTACAGAGGGAAAAATCACAATATAAAGTTGAAGGGAATAAAAAGAAAAAAATATGGGAAAGCGTGCCTCAGAGTGCCCTCCTATTTGGATATACTTAATAATACATGCATTTAGTAAGAAGCGTTCCGCTCAAATTGCCTACTTCAACTTTTGCTTATTTGTTATACCAAATTTCTCTACTTGCCAAAAAGCATATATCCGGAACGTTGCCAAAAAATCGGGATGGATAGAGATAAAAAGCGTGTGAGAAGCAGCACCATCATCAGAAGAAGAAAATAATAACGACTACGAGAACGGCGAAAGGCAGGGCGAGAGTATATATAGCGCGGGTGGTGGTGGAGGCTTCTCTCCGGATTCTTTGGTAGACATGGGCATGATGTGGAGTTTTTAAGTGAGACAAAGTCAAAGCCAAGTCGAGTAAACACAGACGCGCCTTTTGTGTAACAGCAATATAGTGACTGGGGCTGGTGCTTGCTAGACTGCTGGTGGAAGAAAATTGCATTGCAAGAAAGGATAATATAGCGAAAAGCAAAGAAAGTCATCATTTTTAGCATGGCATGGGATCATGATGGCTGGCTGGAATGGTATAGCACAGACATTGTGACAGACAGACAGGGAGAGTGAAGGGAAAGTGGTAATAGAGACAGAAAAGGAATAACAAATAAAGCGTGTATGTTTAAATGATAACCCTTTTTACTACTATGCTCCTTGAGTCCGGCTTTGTGTGATAATATGCTTTGCTTTTCGTTACAGTCTCTAGCATGCATGCATGGCCAACATTGCATAAGTTGTTGAGCGACACAGAGTGTTTTTTTTTCATTTTTGCAAGTCGGGAAGACAGTTGGTCAGATTGAAAAAGGGTAAGCTTCGCTGGGTTTCCTGTAGAGAGCTTATTTTAGCTTTATCTCTCTCCATCTGTATAATTTTTGGTGGAAGAAGAGGAAACTTTTTTCTTTCTTCCTCATAGCTCAAGGAAGGGCATCTATATAAACGTTAAATTGCGTATGGATATATGTTCTCCTGTGTAGCATGCTCCATATACCTAATTCTGGAATTCCCACAAGTACACATAACAGTTTAAATGGAAAAGCAGGATGGGGTAAACAAGGGAAAAATGGATATTTAAATGTTAGCAGGAATGTATACACAGTAGGCACATGGCTATAAAAAGTATGCTTCAAGCAATGAGCAAACCGCCAGTGCAAAATGAAAATGCAAGAAAACCATATATTTCCCTCTCTGTGCAAGCTCCATACTCCCATATCTCATATGTATACGTGCATGTGAGTGAATGTGAACACGAGTGGCATACCAATCCGTTGTACTTTCCTTTTTTAAGCTGACTTGTGTATATTGTGAGTGTGTTCCATCCATCCGCTCCTTATTAAAAACTGCATGTTACTTTCTCTCCGTGTATGGGTAGATCGATTGGAAGAGAAAAGAGCTTATGTTCTGCTATGCCTAAGTTTTTTTTAGTTTTATAAGCTGGATGAAAGCAAGCACGAGAGTAAAAGAGGCAGAGACAGCTACTAGGGTGGGTTTCCTCTCTTTAGAGTTCCTGCTTTCTTTTCTTTTTTTCAAGTTTGCTTGCCTGCTTGTTTTTATCATGATCGTCATCATCAAGTGAACATGTGTATGCATGGTGTACTTGGAGTAGTTTTCGTTTAGGCTACTACTGTGTGTGTACACACTTTATATATCTATTAAGCATATGTGTTTTATACAGAGAGTTTTCTATCCTCGGATACTCCGCGCTCGGTTTCCACCCGAATGGGTCACTGGCCATCCGAGCCCGTGGCGGCAGAGTGTCTCCAGTTGAAATCTTTTAGTCGCATTGCAGCACACGATAAAATGATCATGGAACACACCTACTTACTACTACTCTACTAGTACCCATGCATATAATGCATATACACATATACCCAGAGATTGATAGACGTATGGGTATTTCGAGTTTGTTTGTCTGTGTATGTCTGTCCCTATGATTATATTATTAGTCCTGTGTGAGATGAAGAAACAATATTTTCAGAAAATCGGTTACTCTTTGTGGGCCTTGTTTTCACTATAAATATCCCCGTAAAACCATATAACGCACTTAGAGAGATCAGAAACAGACTTGAAATATCATGAAATTTACTACTATACAGATCTTTGATGATGATGACCTTTGGTTATATATAGTAGAACAATATATGTAGGTTTGATGTTGAGCTTAAAAACATGTACTTTTTTTTGTTTTCCCTCACACAACTTTCCCAACTTTTTGCCCATTTTATTATTATGTGTAATCGGTGAAACAGTAAATCTGCCACTCTTCTTCTCTCCTCTGGCCTTTGACTGCTTCCAGCAGGTCATATAGAGAGAACGAAAAAGGAAGAAAACCCAAATAGATATGACATGTACATGTCACCCTTGTCATCAAACTGGTGTGATGATAGTTTATATCTTTGTGTCCCATCATTACACACGTACACACACACATACATTATGCCGACATGCTCATTATCATTATATTATGGTAGAGAAAAGACGAAAAAAAAATTGAATGCATGAATGAATTTAGCTGGAGGAAATAATATCGAACACGCGCGCCTTCACCAATCATCATGTTTGGTGACGACGACAATGATGATCGTGACATGCTTCATTTTGTTCAATAATGTCCCTGTGTGAATATTTATTTTAAAGAGAAAGTTCCGAGAAAAAGAACGAAAATAACTTGTGGTTGGTGGCAGTATAAATTGTGGTAGTGGTGGCGGTTGGAACTACAATTTTCTCCTACTTTTACTTTACAACTCACCAGAAAAAATGTAATTTTTTTCACGACTACTTGTTTTCCTTTCTTAAATAGACCAAGTATAAAAATTGCAATGTGTGTGTGTGCAAAGAGAATGTGAGCATGTAATGAAAATGCATGTTTTACATACATACATAGTAGCAAGTATGTATGTACTATTATTTGCCATTACACAGTCATGGTCCTATGTTTCCTCTATAACTTTTAGCTCTCACCGTCCTCGACGTCGTCGTCATCATCATCATCATCATCATCATCATGATCAAGGGAGCTTCCACTCCTCTACTTTTTCTCTATACTGTTGTTAGAGCTCTCTGCTTACTCTTCACTACTTCTGCTGCTGCTGCTGCTGATCTGACTGTTGTTGGTGCTGCCCTGCCTTTTTGCCTGTCTATGTGTCTGCTACTGATGTGATTGTGTATGTATATTTTTTGTCTAATAGGTAGGAAGAAAAAAAGAAAGTAGTAGTGAAAGTAGCAAAATGACGATGAGAATGATAATATGATATACCATAATAGAATCTATATAGAATAATATATACACAGCCGTGTGTGTGTGTTTGTTTAAAAAGCGAGTGAGATATATCTTTTAAATGTGTATTTTTGGTAGGGATAGTAGTCGGTGGTGGTGGTGGTAATGGTAAATGATATTATTTGTGTGTGTAGAGAGAAATAATAGAAAAACGGGAAAGAGAGAAAGAATTGGAAGGAGAAAGTAGTAAGGGAAAAAAAGTCTGTTGCCTTTTTTTATTTACTTGACACGGTGTGCAACTTGTTATTATAATACTATATACTACTTATTATTACACTACGTTAATAGAATACTGCTACACTTTCTCTCTCTTCTGATATTTACCGTTGCTCTCTAGGTTCTTATTAAGAAGAGAAAAAGAGAAAAGAAAAAAATACTACTGCTAATATTGTTGCTGTTACTGTTATTAATATTATTATTAATGATGTCGTGTTTGTGTAGGTGAAAGTAAGAGGGAAAAGAATAAGAAGAAAAGAAAATTTGTAGATGAATTGGTTATGGGAATTTGTGAAAGTATAAGTGTGCGAAGGAGCATTAAGGAGAAAGTATGAAAGTGAAAAGAGGAAATCAAAAAGGTGAGAAGGAATACAAAAAAAGTATCATTAACGTATTTTTTGTGTAGGTATATGTCTGTCTATATTATGATGCTTCCTGGTTCAGTAAGGTTTTGTAGACGGGTTCCAATCATGTCTCAAGGTCGGCTACAAGAGCTTTGAAATTTTTGATGCCAGATGTGAATCTCTTGTGATATTTGTTTGTTTTGTAGGAGGAAGGAATCTCTTTAGCGAGCAAACTCAGCACTCAAATTCTGAATGACGGAGGGGGAGAGTGGAGGGGTACTTTATGTATAATGTTTGGAGGGATCATATTCTGTCAAAATTGTGAAAGCGACAGCGAATATAATTGTCCGTCTGATTGCACCAAGACCGGATCATCGACAACAGCACCCTCGTTTCCTTACTCTAGCAGTCATCCTGTCCCTCAACCGTCATTCTTACTGAAAAGCTTCAAATCTAATTCTACTACTCAACGGTCATTCATCAGCATCATCAGTAATAATCAATATTGCAATATCCATAACTTAGTGAGTGTCAGCAGTAGCAATAAAAACATTTTTAGTGGTTGTGAGGCAGAAGACTTGTTGTTGGAAACGGTCAAGTCCGAGAGGTGTTGTTGTATGGACGGAGACGTGAGAATAATTCCGAGCGAAGAACTGTAAAAGTGAAGTAATAACGAATAAATTTTTACTTATAATCGTATTTTTTTACGAATAAAAAACTGTTTGAAAAACAACAGCATAAATTTTGCTTGTGTGTGCGTGTGTGTGAAAGTGAAAGTGTGACGAGTGAAAGTTTGGAGGGAAGAAGTAGAAGTAATACATAAATATATGGTGTTGTTGTGTGTGTGGATGGAAATTTAGGGAAAATTCTTTTGTGGTTCGGTGAAGTGCAATTTTATTAGTTGTAAAATCTAAATATTCTAATTTAGTGGAAGCCAAAGGAGCTTTCTGATAAGCCACCACTAGCCAATATGACGAGAGACAGATTAGCCGCTTTGAAAGCGGCTCAAAGTGATGACGATGAGTCGGACATGGATGAAGTGCAACTCAACATGGAGGCCAGGGATGGCTTCATGGATGAGTTCTTTGCAGAGGTAAATTTCGGGATGAAATGAAATTTTTTTTGGAAATTGCTGTATGCGGAAACTGTATTATTTTTATTGCATATTTTAGGTCGAGGAGTTGCGGAAAATGGTGGAGCGGATATTACAGGACACGGAGCAAGTTAAAAAAGTTCAGAGTGCCATTTTATCCGCTCCAACCACTGACGAAAGTAAGGAGAAATATTAAAATTGCTTTAATAAATTTGTGGAAAAATGATGAGTAGAACTATATGTGAAAATTATGGTTTTCGAAAACAGAAATGCAACAAGAACTGGAAGACCTTATGGCGGGTATCAAAAAGACATCAAATCAAGTTCGCTCTAAATTGAAAGGTAATGTAACATATTATGAGGTATTTAACCTGTAATTTTAAATTTAAGTGTAATTAAATTGAATTAATCTTGCAATTTTCAATTATTTTTTAGCCATCGAGCAAAGCATTGAACAAGCAGAACAATACAGCGAGTCACCAGCAGATGTTCGTATCAGAAAAACGCAACATGCCACACTTTCAAGAAAATTCGTCGAAGTGATGACGGAGTACAATAGGACTCAAACAGACTACCGAGAGAGATGCAAAGGCAGAATTCAGAGACAACTGGAAATCAGTAAGAAAAATAAATGCCAAAATTTTAAATTTTCAAAATGTCAAATGGGCACTACAAATATGCTTCCATCTTTTTTATAATTAGCTGGGAAACAGGTAGCAGACGAAGAACTGGAAAACATGCTGGAACAGGGAAACGCTGCTGTATTCACCCAAGGGGTATGTTCTCATTTATCCTGGCATTTTTTCGATTTTTAAATGAATTATCACACCAATTTTTTATTATTAATACCATTTCTTTATACAGATTGTGACGGATACGCAACAAGCCCGACAGACGCTAGCCGATATCGAGGCTCGTCACCAGGACATAATCAAATTAGAAACTTCTATTCGTGAACTTCATGACATGTTCGTAGACATGGCGGTTCTTGTTGAGAGTCAGGTAACTAATAATAATAAGATGATGAAAAAATGCATATATAAAACCATTGTTGTAAGGAGATGACAAAGAATATTCCCGATGAAACTTGAGGAAAGATACATTTCCAGAATTAGCTATTTATATAATTCGATATTTAATACTTAATGTATGTATATTGTATATATCGAATAACATTCTTAGGACGTGTCATACATCTTTCTGAGATGCGGCACTAACACATGGATTTTATAACAGTGTGGCCAAGAATGGCAGTTGGGCAGTAAAAAAAACTGAAAAGAGAAAGACGAGAGGTCTGCAAAGTTGGGTTGTTTGATGCTAGGATTTTGTGAGCAAGAAATGTAATAATGGGATTGGAATTCAAGCTGAATACTAATGAGTGTATATAAAAAATTAGAAGTTGTTTTACCACACGCTATACAGTGTACGTATATATGTGAGGCAGTGGTAGTGAAAGGGAAACAGGAAGTTGCATACACATAAAAAAAACCTATCAGCGTACTTTCAGCATAGCCATTGACTTTTACTTTATATATGTGTGGAAACTTTTAACCACTGTAAATTAATGGGGCAAACTTGTTTTGTCTTTGCGTACAGGGCGAAATGATAGATCGAATCGAGTACCAGGTCGACCACGCCGTGGACTACGTGGACAGGGCCAATAAGGACATGAAGAAAGCTCGTGAGTACGAAAGTAAAGCGAGAAAGGTAAGATTTTTTTGTTACTGATCAGCAATTTAGATAGCAATTTTAATTGATTTATAGCTCCGTAAAATTCTAATTTGGCATTATTGTCGTTAATCCAAACAGAAAAAGTTGATGATTCTCGCTTGCCTACTTGTAACCGGTGCCATTTTGATGTCCACTGTTGCCGGCTATTTAGGACTCTAAAATCAACCAACAAAATATATAACCTATACATTTACTATAGAGAAGAATCAGAAAGAAGCAAAAAAAGTGATTACGATAAAAGAAAGGGAAATCTTACCTTCAACAATACTATACTTCCTATTATTTCCTCTGATTGATGATCCAGCTCTCTTCAACATTCACTCCTCATGTTAAACAACAAATCTTCTATATACATAGCTCTACCCTCCTACACATTAAACACTGGATAAAAACTTGATGAAACTAGTCTACAAAGGCGAAAAATTAACCCTTTGCAGACAACGCTTCCACTACCAAATAGTCTTATTCGTTCATCATCATCTTTCTCCTCCTCTTCTCTTCTTCTTTTGTCTTTCTTCTTGTTCGTGTAACTGAACCCAGGGTTTGGAATTTGGAAAGTCGTCATCAAGTTTGGAGGCATCATTTTTCGCCCTGAACAAGAGAAAACTTATCTTCCTCAGCTTCCCTTGAGAGTCATATATACACAAAGAAAATCAGGTATTAACGTTGTTGTTAACTAAATTCTAAATTAAATTGCTTCTGTTACGCAATCTAACTTTTTCTCGCTCTCCTCCCATTAGTTGACCAAACTGTCGATAGTACGCATTTTCGAACAAAAAATATCTTTGCTGATGCCTCTAAATACGCTCCTTGTAGAAATAGTAGATGGGAAAAAAGTGAAGAGTTAACTGCTAATTAGTAAAGTGTAGTCATCCAGCAGGATAGTACATTTGTTCAATATCCTCTTCCTTCCCAAACACCTATGATTATTTGTTAAAACTAAAGTTAAAATGTTATTTTAATTGATTCATATTAAGCTACAGCATTCAATTATTAGCCAACCGTTCTAAAGTGAGAAAGAGATGTGCTTTGCTGACTAGACATTTTCATAGTTCATTTTATTCATCCAAAGAAACTAAACTATCCTCAAGGTATAAAATACTTAAGAAGAGAGCAATATTATAATTATCTAATAATTATGCAAAGTTATTCGTATTCAATTAATAATTATTTATGCATTGATTGTTATAAAAACAGAAGAGTAGAATTAGCACATATAATATATATTTAACTGTATTCAGGTAGATTAGATCAGGTAATTATAGTGTTTCTCAAAAAGTCATCTTCATAGCTTTTGGAAATCATTTTTCATGATAACGACGCGCGACATTGTTGTATATTTTAGGGCCTTGGTCTTCTACTGAAATATAAATATATAGTTTGTTGAGGTTCTAGGGCCATTATTTTACCATGATTAATACAGATGCCTACTTGATTATTAATGAACTATAAAAGATTCATTAATTCATGTTCATAATCATTCGTATCAATAATAAATTACTGAAATAATGAATAGGATGATCAATCTACACATAAAATAAACAAAAGAGTACAGATTACTTCAAAAGGAAAAGATCACAAAAACAGCATCAACATATGTAACGTTCAATTACTACATTGGTTAGGATTTTTTGGCATTCAGGAGAAACTCGTGATTAGTTTTCTAATTTACAGACTAATGAGAAGTTATATAATCTCTTATATTGTTCAATGAGTACTATGCGTAAATATCTAATAATGGTTATAATAATTACAACGATGATTATATATTCTAAAAAAAGTTAATGATGAAAAAATGTCGAGTGCTTGAGAGTGCGTTTTTCTATTTACAAAGCAAAAAAGAGAGATTTAATTTGATAAGGATATAAAAGAATAAGTGTAGTGATGATGAATGCCAGTCAGCAGAGTATTAATAAGGCTGTGGTAAAGTTTCTTAGAGAATGGAGAGGGCATAACTGCTATTTAACTTAACGACTACATGTTTTTGCCACACAATAATAACTAACTAAAAAAACTGCTTCAGAAAAGGCCGTTATATATCTAGAGAGCTCAATGACAAGGGTAAGCTGAAAAGAAGTTTACTTAAAAATCCAGCGAAGAAATGCGCGCAATATTATTCTGTTAAAAATTTTCATACATGTTTTTGTGCAAAAAATATAGAGTATTTTAGAACAGGCAAAGGATGACAGATGCGGTTAAATGTAAGGTAGGTGGCTTTGCAAGCAGACTATATTATACAATATACAATAGCATGTTCCTTATTTTTATTAGTTCCATTATGAAATAACTAAACGATAACAATTGGCAAGGATATACCTATGTATTTTAGGTAGGCATTATCTATAGATCCACTCTGCTCTTATCCTACTTCAGTATTTCATCTTTTTTGAAAGACGAGATGTAAAATTGGAAAAGCTATAAGAGAAAAATTATATTATTGCATTGTAGAAAACACAAAAGAATTCTTTAGGCTGGCTTTACATTTCTATTAGAATTTGAAAATTTTAAAGCAACGAGTGCATATCGTGCCGTGAGGCACGTGTCTGCATCGAAAAATTGTTCCAACTGATCTCAACAAAGCTTACATGAAAGATTGTAAATCTTCAATCAATCCTATATATTCCAATAATAATTTATGAAACTGTGTTGTGTGAGTATAAAAACACGATATTATATTTACTGATAACACAATCAGTGGTAATCAATAACTAATGAAAAGAGTGGAAAAGAACTACTTTTTCAATAAATATGAAAACTCCATACATATTGTTCAATGACCTTTCTCTGACCCAACAACTGACTGCAATATCATGTAAAACCTGTGTAAATACAATTTTAAAGAAGAAAAAAAGTATTCTTAATAAAAGTTAAATTTTTGGTGTAGGTAGATAGACAATTACTACATAAGGTAATACTATAATTATGAGCAAATTGTGAAACTGTAGTTTTGATGTTTGCTGTTTCGTGCAATTGTGAGTGCGTATTTATATGTGTGAAATGTCGAAAAAATTGTGTCATGTGTATGTGTACATATATCTGCGTTAAATATTGTCACGTGATCGTAGTCACTGTATGTATCTCTATGTGAAAAATGTCATTGTTGTTCATCATTGTCAGTGGAATCATCATTATGTATACCGCCTCCAGAGAAATATAATATACATCGCCGGAATGCTCTTGGCTGCTTTTATAGAGGAAACATTAATGATGAGGTAGGTATAGCTTACTGTGAAATATTTGCTTAAAGAATATAATATATATCTGTCGTTCATGTCGTGGTGACGTGTTTATATTGTCCCTTTGTTGTTGTGACCGATATTGTTCAGTGGTCGTCGTGATCTAGTATAAAGCATTGGTCATTGTTATTATTAGTCATTAGTTAGTTGTTTGCTTCCGGTCTGGATGTCATCATTATTGCAAAATATTGGAAACCGATTTGCTCTTTACCGTGTCTCCTGAGGAAAAAGAATTTACGCGTGAAATTTTAAAAACATGTAAAAGTAAGTAAATAATATATGTGTGTGGTGGTCTTACTGCTTTTGTCTCGTCTCGTCTCCTTGTTCTTTGTGTCTATGAGTTTTGCCTTGTAACAATTTCTCAACCTTTCTTACTAAAAAAACTAAAAATTAATGTTTAAGACTTGACTGGTGTTTAGTTTCTCAAATAATAACACATCGTCTAAAGTGCTCGATTGAAATTGAAAAGATAGTCTTAGTACATGTTGTTATCGTTCATAATAATGCTACTGTTCATATATGAAATATGGGTTAAATTGCCATTAATAATAGTTCTTGTTCAAAAATTAACATTTTTAGTTTAGTATGCACAAAAATATGCGTATAGTAGTACTGCGTTTTATCTGTCTCTTCTTATTCTCGTTGTGGCTGTTGTTCGTTCGTAAACTGTATTTGTATAGTATTGTACTAAGTATTTATATTTTAATTAACTGATTTCATAAGAGATGTCCAGTCCATGATACTGTCATACATAATGTCCATACCAATTTATGATACATGATTGACATTTGACATTATATGTTGCATATTTTTTATGCAGCAAAATATAATATACACGGAAAACTTAGTACATCATATGCCCACAAGATGGGAAGATGTCCGTGAGAAAAAAAATAAGAAAGAAAGTTTTTAAAACTGACAATTTTTCAACAAGAGCACTTTCAGAATGGTAGTTGCCTTCACTAAAAAACTTATTAAGTGTTATTATTAACATAATTAATCATAATCATTATTAATTATTCTTAAACTCATACTTACCTCTATTCTATACTATATGATTACTTTTTAAACGAAGAAACGAAGAAGAGAAACGAGTCTCATTTTCAATAGCCATAAAAAATCTTATAGACAATGTTGTTGTTAATGTTTCGTAGAAGATTTATGTGTTGTCCGTTTGTGTCGTGTTGTCGTGAAAAAGTCTTACTTCTGCTACCACTACTACTACTACTAATTTTGACAATTTTTTAAGTTTTGGAGATGAATTTCGTTAAAAAAGGAGAAACTAGAAAGTTCTCCGTTTACATAATACAATACTCAGTTTAATGATACGTTAGAAAAAAGCTCATTTCAAAAAATGGGATACTGTTGTTATTGTTTTTCGCTTTTTTCACTGCACTACTAAACAGAAATTCGTTATAGTTGTTAGTAGCTCGACGGCAGGAACCGCAGGATTCGTGCTTGAAAACATTTTCAATCAATTCAACTCTTCAAATGACCTGAGTTTCTTTTCTCTTTAAAGATGGCCGGCCATATTTTATTTTATTTCTTGCGTAACTGTCCTTTCTTCGCTTCCCAAGCGTGAAAAGTATGGATGACGATAGAATGCTGTTGCGAAATCGATGCTATATATATATAGGTGCTTTCGACTTGCAGGAATATAGTTTTTATAGTTTTTAATAACGACATTTTTGCATATTATTCTTTAATCACTGTTATCTCTAGAGAGTATTTATATAGTATTGTTATCAACAATTATTATTACTATGAATTGAAATTCTCCAGAAGAAAAACAACCTGCTCACTTTGCCGTGTGGTAGGTGTAATCACCGTCTTATAATTAGTTAAGTAGCTGTAATTAACACATAATTATAGTTATATGATATACTATATATCTGTGTTTTTCTAAGAAATTAAAAAGCAATAAGAAGATAATTAACATCTTCAGACTTTTCAAAAACGAGTGCTATAGATAAACACATTTTTACAAATTAGGTTCCTTCTTTCTCATGAAAAGTTTTGATTTCCGATTCGAAAAGTTTTTGGCATTTTTTCGTTGGTTCGTTATTTCAGTTCTTCAGACGATTTCACTAACCTCCGATTACATTGGTCAGCTTTAATAATATTATTGATATAATTAAATAAAAAAACTCTGCCTCTACAAAATATTATGCATCTTCCTCTCTTCCTGAGATGGTATTCTTAAGTAAGATGATATATTTATCTATTTATTATTACTAACACACGAAAGAAAAACTTTAGACTTTAGGAAAAAATGAAAATCTCAAAATATACAATGTGCAATAGAAAAAGAAATATCTAACTATAGATTTTACTACTAACTTTACTTAATAAACTACTATTATATAATTAATTGTTGAATATATTTAGCTAGCGCGAGAGAGAGTTGACGACAGAGACAAAAACATTTGAATTACCACGTCACAAAAACACACATTCTAAATGCTACTTTTGAAAATATACCATTCTTGTTATTACACTACTTTCATCAACGTTTTACTTAATTAATTATATATTATTACTATTTATAGTTAGCAGTACTACAAAAAAGTTTTAGTGTGTTTTGATGAGACTTTTCAAACATTTAGAGAATAGAAACAATAGAGACGTACACGTATGATATATACAATTTACAAAAATTAAAACATAATCCATTATAGTTTTTGCACTTATAACTTTACAACTTAATTAAACTACTTTTTAAAACAACTTCTTTCTCTGCTCACAAAAATATATAAACAATATTTAAAAATATTTATCTAATCTTACATTTTTTCTAGAATAAACGTTAACAACTTTACTAACCAGTAACAATGCCAACACTTCAAAAACAATAGAGAGTGAAATATATAGCTTTTATGAAAAAATTGCTACGATTTCCAGTAATAAAAGATTGCGAGAATACATGATTGTGGAAGGAAAGGTAACAGAAACATGGGGAGTTTTTTAAATAAATTTTATTTGTGTAGCCATAGTAGCAAGAAGGAAGTAATTCACAGTTATTAAGTTCAGATTCTTCAAACGTTTTAAAGTTTAAAGTTCAATACTATTATATGTTATGAACATTTAGTTTTGTTTAACACCACTGCAGTCAAAAGAGCATAATATATAATTCCAGTTTGCAATTTCAACTTCTTCCTCCACATCGAAAGTGTTGCATTTAAATAGCTGGTCAAGCAGAGAATGCAAAAGTGAAACAGAAAACAGACCGTTTGCCTTTTCTAAAAACAGAATTTTGTTTCACTTCTTCAATTTACTTTTTTCGCAAAATTTTGCGGTTATGAAACTGCATTTAATAAGCATGTACATATTTCATGATTAACGGCGACTTCAAGAGTTGTAATTAAGGAACCTATTCAGGTTAATTATTATTATGACTAAAAAATCTACTACTACTACTACTACTATATACTGCCTTCCGTTAACGTTAAAATCTCAGTACTGTAGTTGTGAGTGAAACTTTTTAATAAAAAAACTAATATATACGACAAGGAATGCGAGAATAGAGTTGTACATGTTAAAACTGAAATAAGTTCATTGTTGCGGCATGAAATTTGCTAAAGTTGTTGAAATCGGTTTGGATGCATGTGATTCCGTATGTTTGAGCAAATCTTCAAGAAAAGTAAGGAATGAATGTGGGAAAATTGTTCATTTTTTGGGATTTTCAAAAAAATTCAACACTTTTTTGTTTGGTCTTCTTCATTCAATGGTTTCTTATTTTCTCTGTAATAATTAGTAGCTAAATGATATAGAACTCGTATGAAAATATGAATACTTTTGCGATTTGTCTTAATTGGTGGTGCTGTCAAGAAACAAAAAGAGTTTTGAAAAGAGAAAGGTATGTAGAAAATGTGTGCGTGTGGGTGAAATCAAAACATAATAATACTTTGATAGGCTTTTAAAATGATGACTTTAGGCTAACAAGATGAAGAAAAAAGTTCTCCACAATCGAAATTTTCTCTAAGGCTTTATTAATGAGGAAGATAAAAGAAAAACAGTGAGTTAAAAGAAAACAAATAAATAAACTATAAGAAGAAGAGCAATGATGATGATGATATATAATATTTTAGCTACCTTTGTTGTAAAACGTAATGCAATTATAATTATTTTAATAGCGAACTCTCTATACTATATATTTACGAATAAAATACAAAGAAAAGAATACAGAGAGTAAAGTAATATACGATACATTATTATAAGATGATGATATTACTACATAATATGCTGTATCGATACTTATAGGTTTTAAAAAGAAAAGTAATAAAAAGATTAAGTTAAGAGAGCATAATAAAAAAAAGGTGTAAATGAGAACTGTTAAGATTACAAAAGTAATAATAATAAATAATAATTACTACGTAAGATGATATGAGAAAGATTGGAGGGAATACCGTTGGTGCGCGTAAAAGAAATAATATATATGATATGAATAAAAACTTCAAATAAATTGCCGTTGTTGGAACTTTAAAAATTATGTGAGCACGCACCACATTTATTTCAATAGCATTTTGGCATACTTTATTCTGATTTAAGAGCATAAATAAACTTTTTTTAGAAACATAAAATAGGAACACGAATTAACTTATCGTTTATTCTTCGTTCTTATCCGTATCAGTTAGTTCTGGTACATCTGTTTCTGTATCTTCGATTTCAGTTGGGGTAGGAGTACTATCTGTTTCAGGGGTGGTGTCATCATCGGTTGTCAACGTCGTTGTGCTGTCATCGTCTAGTATTGTTGAAGGTTGTGAAGTAGCTGGCTCCAATTCGGTTGCTATCTATGAAACAGGTACATATTATCTTTATGTAGGAATAAATTGTTAAAATTCAGTAACAAATTTATTTTCTCGGTTCCTATACCTCTTCAGGTTCGTTTTCAGTGTCAATGTTTTCACTTTCATCAACGTCAGGGATTTGTTGTCTCATTTTCCTTAGTCGATTCTCTCTGCGAAGTAGTGGAGGGCGTTTCACAAGTCGTCTAACTAGTCGTCTGTTGGGTGTTTCTTGTCTTCGATTGAGGATAACCTCTGGCGAACCGGATGACGGGTCATAGACGAGAGAAGGATATTCATAAGCGTAAAGGGGTGGGGTCTGGTAACCATACCTTTGAGGTAACGCTTCATCAAGATCATCGTCATAAAAGCTGCCAGCCAATGGGGACCTCTGTCATTTAAAAATGAAATATTCATTACTCATTGTTCTCTAGCCTCATTTACACCGCGTCGAATTTTAGTATTGTATTAAAAACCTACACGTTGACGAATCCCGTTCATTCGCCCATACATTCCATCTCCTCTACTTTGTCTTCCATATGGTCCACCTGGCGACCCATCCATTGACTGCCGACCATACCCATCATTAATGTCTCCAAAATACTCCCTCCTTGCCGAAACCGTCCTTGGCATTGATGGTGAACCTTTTGGTGGCTGTGGATTCTTGTTTCTGGGAGGAGGAGGTGGATATGGACCATGAGTTCTTCCTCCTCCATGACGTGCTCGGGGTGCTTGATGTGGTCTGATGTTGGGTCTTTGGTACCTTACACCTTGCAGATTGTTTGGTCGTGGTCTCTGCTGTGATGGTTCTGGATATTCATTTGGAAGGTTAGGGGTTTCATCAAGATTGGGACCAGGTGCTCTGGTCTGAATTCTTGGGTTTGTAGGTGGATATCCCGGAGATGCCCTGCCCGGACCTCTTCTTCGTTCTTCGCCTCTTCTCAAATCCCCCATTACTACTTCTTCTTCCAATGCTGCCGCCGAATCAAAATTTGATCCCCCTCCATTCTTTCCCTTCCCCCTTGCCTGAGCATTGCCCCTAAAAGGAGCTCCAGAAATATCTGGATTGTTCATCTCACCGTAAAGGTTGTCTGGTCTGGAGCTGCCATCAAGTCTGTAAAAGTCAGCATTTCCAGGCTGTTGCTGCTCCTCCGGGGCTGGTCGTTCCAAGGCCTTCAAAAATGACTCGTCAAAGTCACTATCCATGTATCCATATGGGCCATAGCTGACACTATGGACAGGTTGAGAGAATCTGTTTGTTTTTCGTCCAGAACCAGGGAAATCGGAAAATTCGGGTAGTTGCTGAGCTTGGGAGTAAGGGTTATTGTATGGTGGACCTTGAAAGTCCATTGGAGGTTGTTGGTAGGATCTTGAATTGTAGAAAGGGGCATAAGGATCAGGCTGGATGTCATAGGAACCATGTTTATAGTTATCATAAGGATTCGTGGGGCCGAAACTTCTTCTTCCTCTGGGTTGACCAAAAGCATCATCAAAAAACGAGCTCTCACCAATCCCATCTTGATAGTAGTCCACTGGTGGATAAGCGTTTCTATGACTTATTGTTGGAGCATCCCAGGGATCCCTTAAAGCGAATGACTCTGGATCATAACTGGAGTCTCCAGGATATACACCAATTCCTCGGCGACCACGATCTTGACTAAAATCGTTAATGCTGACCGCACTATTATCCAATTGAAATGGAGAGATTTCCTCGGGGCCTGCTAGCCCACCGCGACGTCCTCGAAGGGATGATATGGACCCAAAAGACGAATCCTGACCCCAGGGTTTATTATCACCATTTCGTCCTCGTTTACGTCCACTACTTCCCCATAACCCTTCATTATGTCCTCCAGGGGCTCCCCAAAGTCCACCCGCACCATTTTGTTCCCTACCTGTCTCCCATAATTCGACTGGCCCATTACGATAGCGGCTCCCGAGACCACTTGGTATCTGTTCGTTAAAATTGTACAATTCTTCGTCTTGTGGGTACATACTGCCAATGCTGCTACCATCTACATCAAAGAAACGGTCCTGGGATGGATAGATGGGTGTTGCTAATGCTCGCGGACGGATACTGGACCACGCCCTGTCAATGGAAGAGAACATGGTGCAAAGGAACAAGAGCAGGGCTGCTCGTTCTTTCCTCTGGAAGACGCAATTCTGCGCCATTTTTCTTCTAATTGTAAAAACTAAGTGGTAAAACGCTATAATTTTTTAAATGTTTAATAAACGAGTGCTAATATTAGCTTGTACCTTTCAAGCATTAATAAGCCCGATGCCGAATTGATAAGAATGAAATTAAAAATGAACCAAAAACCCCAAGGTTTAAAGTTAAAAATTTCAATGAGTGATTATGGAAAAATGCGTTTTCTCTTTTTACGTGGAATTGATTTGAAATTAATAACAATAGTTGAATGAACAAAAGGGTTTGTAATATCAATGAAGACGGTGCAAACTCTTAAAATTATGAATAAATGTAGGTACATATCCTTGCGCGAAGACAATGCATCAAGTTTTCATGGTCGGTAGTTTGAAATTCCACAGTTTATTCTTTTTGAAATGATTGCTACATAAACGTTTAGTATACCATAACATAACACTATTCAGCATACAAACTTTCAGTTGGGACAACAGCAACGGGAATCATTGTCTGTGGCTGGTTCAAGTTCAGATTCTGTAAAAACAAAGGAAAATTTCAATGTCATAAGTATGCGCGTTTACAATGACTATATAGTTACCAAAGCTAAAGGTTATTAAATGACTACACCTATTGCAAATACTATTAATGAATGCATATAATATACTTTAATTAGGCAAATATTCATAAAATGTCACATTATCTTACCCTGAAATACTGGTAAAATTCAAAATGTTTCTTCCGCTTTCCATTGGCGTCCACAAAAGGGTTCCTAAGCTGGCTTTGCGAGCTGGGTCCACGGGTTTGACCAACGATATCAGCAGGCTGTGAGCTCACGATGCTTCCAGTTGGCAGTTGAGAATAGAAACGAGGAAGGTCAGAGCGAAATCCTTCCACACTACCAGAGTTATCATAAGGATTAGCGGTGTTCATCGGTTGGGATGACTTGACCTTATTGTTCAGAGCACTCTGATTTGAACAAAAATACAACAATTTTTTGAAAATGCTT
>JAQIXW010000646.1:0-26614 GCA_034700685.1 Willowsia buskii
CAACCTTTCACAGAGAACACTGATGCTCTGCAGCAGGATTCGGGGAAAGTATTGTGTAGTTCTGGAACATCTAGTACCCAACTTGCCTGTGTAGATGGAAGTAAAATCTGGAAATGCAGGTCTAGGCTTAGTTAGTGCTGGGAGTTTTGAGGTAAAGCAATTAAAGTGGTGTGGATTTCCCTAGTATTCTGCGTATTAGCGTTTCCACATCAGTTCGCTAAGTTAGTAGTTTACAATACAAGATAGTAAAAAGGAAAGGCTGCGTTTGATTGTTAATGTAGCGATGTTATACGGTGGTGGTGCTGCTTTGCGACAATGCCGACAATCCAAAAATTCATTGAAATTACAAATATGAGTCACGTAAAAAGGATTGTTCAGAAGAAAAAGGATAAATTTGCTGATTTTATATTTTGTCAAAAATGGATTACGTAATATTATTACTGCTGTTATTATTATCTTGTTATGAAAACACTCGTTGCACTACATAGCCCCAGCAATTTACCTTACTCTTGTATAGTGTAGTGGCGTTTCCTGCTTTCCAGTTTTGTAATCTAGACAAAAAAATTGAACCGAAAAACTTTTCGTAGTACTTAGTGCTGAAAATGCTGCAATAAAGATTGATTTCATACGTCTTCTGATCTTCTCTGTTCTTTGAATAATTCCTAGTAGCTCTGGGGGATTCGATTTTTTGAAATTTTATATCAATGCACCATCAATCAACACGTATGTATAAAGCCATATAGTTGCCCTTGAAAAGAACGTTCTATACGACTTGTGAGACTTAACCAAAAAACACTTTCTTTATGTTCAATTATTTTTTATAACTTTGAGAAATAAATTGAGACAAATTATGATATATGGGTTTCACGAGGAATAATGTAAACACCTTCACTATTTTAAGGTGACCAAAGTTTGTTTCCTGAAACAAATACTTTACCTTGATATTTTTCAAAAATTTCAAGGCGTCAATCAAAACTATCAATTACGTGTGATAGATAGCCAATCATAATAGGTTATGAAAATGTTTTATTCTCTGTTGAAATGGTTCTGTCGGTAATTCTTGGTATTCATATTGGTATGCATGCAAATTTTGTAACTTTATAATCATGTACATATGACAGGAGAATTTGGATCAAATTTACCATGTTGGTAATTTGTTCTTAGGAAGATCTGTGTGGAATAATGGTGGAAAGTTCTGAATATCCTCACATATGCACCCATATTTGAGTAAACAAAACATTCGAAACAAAAATAGCAAATACTGTAGAAATTGAAAAAATAAAAGCTTGTAGATCTCGGAAAAGTGTGAAAAGATGATAATGGAAAAAGACTGTTCTCTTGCCACTTGACGCTCTGCATACATACTTCCAATTCAGGCTCACTACTCTTGCTTCCTTTCTGTGTTGTTCCTCATCATAGCATTTGGTTTCGTAGAAGAAACGATTGCCTTAAGTCATTCGTATGAAGAGGTGCCAGATATACTTTCCTATATGCTATAGGGCATACAAGTTTAGGTAAGAGCAACTTGAGAAATGAAGCATTACGTATTGGTTAACTATAAAAATATTCTCGGCAAACTGAAGTGTTTACGTTTTCGCACTATAAGAGCAACTGCCTCGACTTTCGTCATCATCATCTTCTTAAGACAACATAATATAATATTATGCACACCCTTATCCTGGTAACAATGTGGGCCTTGAGCCAACAACCTGAAGTGTTTCAAAAACGCTTCCCATGCACTTAAACTTTATCGTGAATGCTCATAATGCTGTTTGTAGATTCACATACATATAAAGTTACATGTAATCATATGGCATGACGTTTCCACTAAAGTTATCCAGAATTCCAGTCAATATGAGCCATTCCCAAGAAAAAAGTAAAAGTTGGATGATAAGGAGAATCTACATGCATACACGTCTTATGATATGATACATAGTTACACTACGCAGCTGTTGTTCCTTAATAACATAATTTATCAGAAAAGAAGCACCTAGTGAAACGTTGTCATACTACGTATTTATAAAATCCTCCATTCCAACTTTCAACAAGCAGTTCCACTTGTCTAAAATAGTTCCGAAGGGTTGTTATAAACAATGCTTTAAAGTTGGCAGCCTCATTTTTAAAATAAAAGAACTTACACTACATAGCGATGCCACCTATGTAATGTGGGTAAATGGTGAGATCATCATTTCTCTATTTAAAAGAATGGACACAATCTTAACTGCAAATAGTTTTAATTCTAATAGCTAAACTTTAATTCTTGACCAAAAAGATACTTTCGTATCATCAGTAGAACGTGAAAGTTCCCAATTTTTCCCAAAATGCCAACAATATATAGTTGAAGGAAAAAAGATAGTCAAAAGTGCAAGCTCTTTGTGCTTGTTTGTTAGTCGAGAGTAGTTATTTCAACTGGGTACACGACTACTCTCACTACATCCTATTGGGGATTTTAAGCCTCCTAATAAAACTTTGCCAATTCAACAAAGTCAAAAATAGCAAAGGTACATAATATGCTCACACCACTACTCACTATCTCTAACAAGAGAGTTGCCACTTGTAAATGCCAAAGCTATCATCATCTCAGCATCCTCAGCTTAACTGAAAAGGCTTTTACGCGGTCAAGGAAGCAAAAGTTAAGATTACATTGTGTTTTTGGAGAGTTGAAAGTTTTGTGTTTTGCACTATTAGAGAACAATTTTATGCCTACATGCATGTCATGATGATGATGTGATACGCTGCATTACTGACATAATAAGCAGTGCAACATCATCATTGTCAGCAACAGCAAACAAACTCAGGGAAGTCAGTCAGAGCTGCAGAGAGAGTGAATGAAAACGACATAAAGATATCCCTGGAACATTACCTCTGGAACGTGACTAAGTGGTCACTGGTATTTTCGAATGATGGGGTAGACTGTGAGCAAAGTACTGAGATTCTAATGCGTTTACTCTGTGATTTTTGTATAACAAACGTCAGCTTCCTTCATTTCTTTCGCATTGCTGAATGCAGAAAGCTTATACCTTGTTGTGGCACTACTGCAACACACATATATTAGATTCAACGGCAAAAAGTGATGGTGGTTTTTGGGGGAAAGCAACTTGAACGAAGTAGAGATCACTTTCTAAGCATTAATTTTACGATTCAAAAGACACAAAAAATTCACCAGGAGCTCAGGCTAAAGTAGCGGTTAAAATAAACACAAAATACAAAGGAGCTTTTCAATTTCCCCATAGCATATGAGCATTGTGCGTCTAGCTGTAGCATAGGAAGAAAACACTTTCTCTTCTCCTTTTTGATCGCTTTCTTTTGTACCAGTTTACTGAGCTGAGCGGAGCCGTACGTTTATTATCCATTCCCAATGCGATTCGTCTCTTGCTTGCTCTTCCATCCAACAAATTATTGTAAGCATCTCGTTGCTCTCCACCTTCTTTGAATGGATATTTATTATGTACCCAACCATATACATTTTCCACCACTTTCTCCCTTTCTCCGGGTCCATTTTATTTTCGGCATGTATAAAATATTTGCCTTTTATTTGCCTTGAGAAAGGTGCACAATAATGCACGCCATTGGAACGTAGAGACATATTCATTCTTCTCGTTTTAAGCTCAGGAACCCAAACATGTGTGTGTACCAAACTTGAAAATTATTCATTGTATCACCGCTTTTACTTCTTGTGTACCAGAATATAGCAAAACCAAAGTAAAAAGCGGAGCAAAGACATTTGACTATATGCTGTAGTAGCTCATATAAATAAGTTGATTTTGTTCTGCTACGTTAAGTCCTTAAAATTCGCACAGTAGCATGTACACACAAGATTTCAATCCCAGCTAGTCCTTTACTCTACACACAGCATTCAACTGTGAAAGATTAAGCATTGTGAAAAATGCCTCAGTGGAACCATTCACTTATTTCCCGTGTTCAGCATTAAAAAATCCCATTGCGAAATTGGTATTATAGCGAACGCGGTATTTCTGATTTAAGCTGCTGCGTTTCACAGTTAAATGTGCCTTATACAACGATAGAATAAATACAACATTCTAAAGTCACAACATTATATATATGGTAGCTCTGTAGCTCTTGAAGTGGTACCTTTTCTCCAAGCGAACATACAAAACAGAGCGGTTCATTTATGATAAAAGTGAAGATAACAAGTCAGGTTACCCCTATATCACTCTTTGCTACACCGACACCATCAGTAGTGAAAACCAATATACAAGCTAGGCTATAGTATTGCAGTCGAAAGGTGAATTTGTCATGAGCGAGTCTATAGTCTTCATCGACTGAGTATACGGCGGACAACGGCTATTCTTTTGTTGTAGCAATTCTTATTTCTTATATGTACTAAATCTTTTTATCCACATTACAATATTATTGTTATTTTATCATCTATCATCTTTATACTCATCATCGTTAGCCTCCATTTCTTGATTTCTTTAAGCAAGTACATCATAAAAATTACCTAGGTTGAAGGTAGAGTTGCTGGAAGAACTCAACTAGAGTATAAGAAATCATCCGGATGACCATATCGTCGTGACTTATTTACTTTCATAGTTTTTTAGGAACAAAGAAATGGAACAGTCTGCTGTCAATGACGGAGACGTAATCTTTTCTTTTTGGTTTCTCTTTCTGATATGGAAAGCTACATTTGTAGATGAGATGGGATTACGGGTTTACTCTCTTCTGTTGGCTATTTATGAGCCTCCCTAGCCATTTGGCATGATAATAGCACGTGTATTAGAATGAGTCTGGACAACGATTTTTGTCTTCCCTGTACAATAAAACGTTGGTAAAAACGATACGCCAGTGAAGCTGATATAGAATGCGAATTGAAGAAAGCGGCGCCGGCTACATGGACTATTGACTACCGACTGTATACATTCTTCAAAAAACTACGACCATAGTTGTGTGTAGCACTTTTTACAAAAGCGTTGTTCTATGGCGAACAAGAAACAAGATGCCATATCTCAAAAGTTTTCAATACTGGTGAATACTACAACAGTACATTAAGAGTATGGTATTATTACGCAAAAGTAAGAAATGAACTGAGTAGCCCCTACGAACTTACTTTGTAAATTTGTATTTTCGAGAGGGTACAAGTTACTCAACAAAATCGTGATGATAGAATGCAGCCCAACCAATTCTTCTTCTTTTTTCATTTACTTTTTTGCGAATCAAATAGATAATTTATTGGTAGAATGGCGTGGTTTTCTTTTTTACAGTATGGACATCAGAAGAACATATTTCTTCTTCAATGTCCACCACAACGACTGGCTATGATAGCACTGTCAGTTTTTGTTTTCCGCAGTTGTTGTATGAAAAACATGCTGACATCAACTTAATCCTTTTTGCCGCTGCCTGGAGAGTATATTATTATATTTGCTAACAAGTAAAAGAAGAAAAAAATTTGCTTCAAGACAAAATCCTGAGGGAGGCAAATTGTATATAAATCGAAATCAACATACGTAGAGAATTTTTAAGGAAATTAGATTTATTATACGTAAGTACACTTTACTGGTGGTGCAGAGTGCAGAGTCTATAACAAAATTTGGGAACAACAGCAGTTTCATTTCATGAGCATAAGATTAACTATGTATGGTGTAAATACATGCATACCTAGGTAGAAATCTGCGTTGTAGTAAGTTACCTCATTGTAATCCGCATAATCGATATTGACTCATTGAAGTCAAAAGAAGCGCAGCAGTGACCGCATGCTATCAGTGCTGCGGTTTATTTTCTCTAAAAAGGGCAGAAGCAAGCGCTGTTTTTAATAAAATTGATGGGATTTTTTTTCGTTCCGAATTTGGACAACAAACATATACCCGTGGTTCATTTTGTATACTTTCAGTCAGTCTGCAGTCAGTTTCAGTTTGCTTTAGCATACAGGCTTTATACAGCTTAGGTCCCATAACCGTTATCTCATATAAAATAATAATACATTTAAGATGAATACACCCAAATACGCGAAATCGATGCACACACCAATCCAATATCGAGTAATCGAAGAATGGAGTTGAAAGAAGGAAGGAAGTCGGAGAAAGCCATAATTCTGTATCAATTCTTCTTTCCTGTCTTTCAACGATTAAAAGATAAAAAAATAGAAGTGGAAGGAAATTACATGCTTTTCCATTCTTTCTACGCAGCGCTGCAAAATTTCATTTTGCCCCTCCTCTACCCTGCAGTACTCAAACAACCCTAACGTACAAAAACGCACGCGTTTAAGCCGTTATCCACTTTATAAACTTTCACTGTCCAAAACTATATCAATTAAAATTTTAGAAATAGCTATTTGTTCACTTTCTAGTTTCGTTAATGCACATTTACCTCAACTTCAACTAAAATCTTGATATGCGTTTTGATCCAAAGTATATTATGCATGCTGAAGTTCCATTTTACATGCTTCGTTGAACTTGGTGACCGTCGGATTCTTTGACATAAGGAATAAAACTGTTTTTACCCAGCCATACAAGACACAAGAGGTAAAGCTAAAAAGTTATGTTGATTGTAGTAATTTAGTAGGAACTAACTTGTTTCAAAGTTAAACTAAAATGTTGCTTCCAAGAGGAAGAAAATCAAGGGTAAGCTAAAATTGGGGAAAATGTACCACTTAGATCAGACGCACACTCTCTGTCTGTCCATCCATCCATTGGAAAACACTAATGTTCATGCTTCACGAAATGAATGCCATAGTCCGGACCATCATTTTCATTACTATTTACTGTCAGCCTGACATCTCTAGTTTTGTACTCTACCTTCATTAACAACTAAAGTATAAAAACTTTCCTTACGCCCTAATGAGCGTTTACAGGCTGACCTTACCCTCATTTCTAGTTGGTTTTATCACGTATGGAGTAAACACGCATCCACGATTCTTTTTACTTCTATTGCTTGCTAGTAGAAGAATGAATGGCTATAAGATATGATTATGTTAACAAAGTCTCTCTCCCTTTCTCAGGGAAAATGAAAGCTTTTTGATTGCATGCGACTCACTGTAATCCGGAATAATAATGATATGGTATATGCGTTTCATGGTCGATCCAGTTTCGATGTAGTCAAATTGATATAAAGTACCAGTCCCTTTCTCCTTTTACAGTCTACGTAAAATGCGCGTTATTATATGAATGCACGTTTACGTAATAATGCAAGCAAAGCAGCAAGACTGCTGGAAAAATTCTGGAAGGGAGAGAGAGAGCTTATAGTTCGTTTTGTTAATCTGCTGCTACTACTACCCCGAGTGAACTCCAGTCTCTGCCTCAGCTTAGTAGCATCAATCAGCTCAAAGAGAAAAATCACGAGCATGCATTCCCCACTTCAGCAAATCAAGGGCACACTCCAACTCCAATAGAAGATGAAAAGTGCTTCCCATACTTTTCCCTAATCATGAAGCACTCATGCAATTCGAAGCATGTGCAGATAAAATGGAATTATGCAAAAAGTAGTCGTTGTGGAGTTAAATGAAACAGTCAGATAGAAGCAATTTGTGTAATGATGTGTCCAGTTTAATCGAGTGACAAGTATTTTTGTGAAACGGTAGAATAATTTTCATAGCAAATGACATTTTTTAATGGAACATATTGCTTAATGATCTTAGACAAAATAAATAAGCCTTTTACCATAAGTTTACTTTAAAACTCTTCACTCTACAAAAAACAGTCTTCAAAGTAGCTATATTCACTGTAAATATTTTCTCTGTAGAGTTTGTTTTCCATAAAGCCTAGAAATTCCACTTTACTGTGTGAGTCACTTTTGTATAGGAAAGCAAGAGACTCTAGCCTATGGTCATCCGTCATCACAAACATGAATGGAAGATGTATCTTTTGACAGATCTCGTGCTTGATACTGGGTGACAAGTCAATTGATATTCTGAAAGTCTTGAAGTGACTGAATGTTAGCATCTATTTCCTTTAGGTATATAGCCACTACCCACCTCTTTCCTTATCAGCTTACATGCATAATGCATGATACGCACACATCTAGTAATACACATTATTATGCTCAGCGGACAAAGATTGAGCGGCTTTTTTATATGCAAAGGAAGGAAGCTTTGGTGAAAGGAGAAAGCATTGCTTAAGAGCAGATACAACTAAATCAATCTCTGTCGGGTGACTCTCCAATGTTCTACATATTTATTCCGTTATGTATAAAAGTCACTTTTTGCTGATTGCTTACATAATATCATTACTGTTATATTTCTGAAAAGTATTATTCCAATGGCACTGCGGCAAACAAAAAAACCTGTACGTCTACTTGAAGTTATTAAAATAATCTTTTATTCATTACAAATGAGTCACACAAGAACTTTCAGTTTAAATAGTAAGGAACGAAATTTAATGCGAGTAGTATGAGTAAAACGGAAAATGAATGGGTGGGCTTTAACAATTTACCGGCGATGAGCATGACGACGACGGGATGGCTAAACGCACTGATATGCAAGCCCATCGTTTTGCAAAGCAAGGAAAAGTCTTGTGCAAGACTCTAACGAAAGGCATTTATGCACGGGTGAAAAATTTGTATTATAAAGTCCCAAGGACCCAAAACACGTTTTCCCTTTTCTTTGGATCTTAACGACGAATCAAGCAACCACTGGAGAAAACAAAGGTCTGGAACTATTATATGTTTGTGAAGATGATAATGATGATACTTTCTTCTAGTTGCTTATACTCCAACTGTGTATTTCCTTCTATAGTCTATAGCACAATTAGATGAAATGGGAGCTTTCCTCTACGTGTGCATTTCAATACTCGAGAAGAAAATACAGTTTTAGATGTATAATGTGTGCTACCTATGTTTGCAACTTTTCTAACAATCCAGCCAGAGTCAAGGTCATTGCGGTTCCACTGGGATTTTTGGATTGCTTACTCGAGGAAAGATTCAAATGCTGCGCTAGTTCTGGGATGAAAGGAAAATTTAAAGTGGGGTTGCAAATACTACTTACCTCCATGTCATGTTACACACATTACATATTTTATCTAGGTATGTTGCACTTATGCATACCTATGTGCCATTTAGCACTCAGTGTGAACTGCATATTTATTTGTAGCAACTTATTTCTATAAGCTGTGGTTTTTATTTTGGGCATATATTGTATAGAATACGTATTGTTTGCATAATATACATATATAGGTTTTCAGAAAAAACTGACTGTTTTGATGATAATGTTGTAAATAATTTGGCTAATGTGTACTGTCATTGAGTCTATCTAGGTGATTCATAAAAATTCCCCGACGGAGCAGAATATAAAAAAATAAGCAGACGTTGCGTAATTTGGAATTTTGTTCACCTCTTCTAGCTAATTTGCTGTCCAACGAACTCATTCGGTATAAAAATGCGGAAGATATTTCAGGTTTAACTTTCACTTTCGTGTATGTTGAGTTAATAAACCTCTATACCTGTGAAGTTATACTTGTGAAAGGGACGAAAAACAAAACGTGAAATTTGATTAAACAAACATACCTTCACTGGATGATAGGATTAGTAGCATTCTTTCACCAAAAATGTAGGGAGACCTTCTGGATATTCGCCCAATGTCATTTAAGCAATATACCAAGAAGCAAACTCATTTCCAGAGTAAGAGCAGATGAAACTGTGGGAAGATTCGTAGAAGTCATCCATTACACTTGAAGTGTCCATTTTTTGCTACGTGCAGACAAGCTTAACACACATATGAACTTTTCTGTACATTATATATTCTTTACCTATACTCCCACACCTCACTCGTTTTAGCTATAATCGAGTAAATGACTTTTGGAGGTAGAGCGAAAGGAAGTAAAATTACTTTCAATGGTTCCCATACAAAGAATGAATGTACAATGATAATCATGTATTAACGTTTTGCGGGTCTACTTTTATATGCCTATGGCACTTCAATGTAATGCAGCAGTATGTTGTAATCTACCTCCAGCAGACCAAGTTTATTGGTTTGAGCTCGGTTCTTTGGCCCTCAAAAAGCGTTACTGACAGCAAGCAAGGGTAGCATTATTTGTTCGAATGAAACAAGAACGAATATTAAGAAAATGCCCAGGCTTGTAGGATTTCTCGTTGATGGCCACGATTCATTTCCTCCTTAGCATTTCATTTCACGGTAGACTTGAATAACACAATATGTCCCATTTTGCCAGTCTCCTTCACCCTTATGGAGAATCATCGCTCACATTTCTGTCAATTAATCGGGATTTTTTTGCCCACAACACATACGTGTGGAAATACACATAAGAATATATATAGAGTACCAATAATGTGCATTTTTATTGCTGGGTTCTTTTTGGCCCTGGCATGAGGGTGGTGCGTCGTATGGCGGCATATTTTTTGCTGAGTTATTCGAGGCGAAGAAAAAAGAATTTTTTCTTGTTACAGCTAGTACTGAAAGATTCCATTTTCCTTACTTTTTTCGCCAACTTTTCCAAACGTGATATTCTCTCTACATCCAAAGCATATATATATGCTTACTTTACCACCTTGCATAAAAACTTCTGTTTTTGAAAGAAAGTGAAATGCTAGAAATCATACCTTTCTTGGAATACTTACATGTTAACATGTCACGAGGTATTGGAAGTGCTTCATTAGCTCATATATACATACTCTGATCATTAAGACATGTCTTGCGTATAAGTTCATATCCAGTTTTGCAGTCAACATTGAAGGAAACGAAGTGACCTTCAGACTTTCACTTCTTCTTCTTCTTCAAAATAGCTACTTAATATATATTCATATTCGTGAATGTATAAGCAATGGGTGTATGAGCAACCAGAATGTGGTGTATATAGTAGCCAAAGACATTCTTTTCAAAACTTTTCATCTTCCTTTTTTGTTACATCTTGCTTTACTTCATTCTTCTACCAACAAAACAGGTCCTTTCTTCCTGCTCGTCAGTGTACTGGCTGAGCTAACCACATACCACAACGCATAATATTTTTAATTTTGACTATGCACCCGTCTTATTGGTTTTGGAACGAAAATATCTATATGGGTTTGGAATCCAAATTATGGATCATATAACAAAAGTTTAAGAAAAATGGATTTAGCAAAGAGAATAGCAGTTTTGGCTTTGCCAAATGACGGGTGACGGATGTGGACTTGTATAAACGAGACGTTACAAGGTAACTGACGCTTGACTTGCTTGCCTTTCCTTGATTGCATACTCTACGAAAGGTTTGGCCTTGGTACTCACTTTATGAGGAAAAAAGCTCATTTCAGTATTTAGAAACACCTTCTGTTCTGACAGGATGTCAGTTCGTTTCTTTTTTCTTTGAATGGCGAAAGAATGTATGTAGTATATATATGCATTTGACAGAAGTAAAGAAGTTCTACCTTTTGAACAAAAATCATTTTAGAACGTCTTTATCCGCACCAGCACATAATTAAATTTTTTACGTAGAAATGATTGAAGAGAAACCTTAAGAAACACTTGTGCTTATATTTCAGATTGTTAATTTGATTTTCGTTCAAGAAAATCTTTATCAACATTTGAAAGACCTGTTAGAAATTCTCAAAAAATTGATCAATGCCGGATCTGAATCTGGCATATTTTCAACTTACGGCTAATAAAAAAGAGAATTAGCAAAGGTAAAAAGATGAGAAGGCTCAATGGAGCTGCGTGGGTGGTCATAATTCATGCATTATGAAATAGGTACTCTCATTCATTCATTCTCTGACAGTTTGGCAAACTTTATCGTGAAATGGGAGATCGTTTTCTCCAGCAAAATGGGTTGCTGGCTGGACACATGAATAAAAATCTTCTACTATAGAGGAAATATGTTACGTCAATAAAAAAACATTATAACGGATTTTGAGTGGTCTCTGACACACTTTTTGCCATTTCGATTCCACTTTCACTAAATCACTTTGTTTTAAGGGGGACCTAACGTTTCATTCCTATCTCAATAATCCTAAAGTATATACATTTATATACTGCCTGTGTGTATAGTTGTGCGTACATAATATGTACCTCGCTTGGCCTAAACGCAGAGATTTCTACGAATTTTATTTAGTTCAATCTTTATATGATAATGCACATTGATAACCAGCGGAGATAGCTTGGTGGCTCTAGCCTAAATAGGACCACCTCTTTTGTACTAAAATCGTAACATTCGCATTCTCCACCCGGAACTATATACTCTTTTCCGTTTAGATTACACGTAATGGATAGTCTTAAGTCATAAATTCATTTTGTTATGTTGAGATGCTCTTATTCTTCTTTGCATGGTACAAGAGTTTGCTATCAGAAAAACTCCTGGGGTAAATAAAAGATAAAATGAATTGCACGCCCTAAACTCGTAATTAAATAACCAAGATACAATTTTATGCATTATGTTCGTTCATCGATTTTTCTTTAGTATGCATTAACTATATGTGCACTTATACACCAGAAGCCCCAGATGTGAAGAGTGAAAGAGGCTCTTATATTCATCGAAAAATGGGAAAGTGTGTTTTTGTGCATGCACTATTTTTTAACAGATGCATAACTCTACTGACACCGTGTTAGCACGGCCCCACAAAAGTCAGCTTCAGCTTTCCTTTTTCTTTAGCCCTCAGGTCTACACTCACGTTTTATAACAATGAGCATTTGCAAGATAGCAAAATATTATCTAAGGTTTATGAATTGTAATCTTTTTCTCTTTATTGACAATTTAGTAGCATGTGGAAAAATTATGAGCCTGGAGAAAGGGCAATCATAAAATCTTGAAGTGAATCTTGAGTGGAATCTTAGTATATAATTTTGTAAATTGCGAATACGTCTTTGACAGCATGTAAAAGTTTGTTAACTCACCTGCATGCATATAATACGATTTACACATTCTTTTTTTAGTGTCTCCCACACTTTACGTAACCTTCTTTATCATAATATGAGATGTGCTTCGGTTATTTTAATTGATCATGCAACCATTGCATCATCATTATCTGATCATAGCTCTTCTTTCTACATTACGTATAATAATCATTGCTTTATTCGCAAAACTTTTAAAGTTTGCTTGTTTCAGGTTTGTAGGAATGCAAGTTTAATGAAATTATAATTCAAATATTCATATTCGTCGTTAGCCAACATCTTCAACCAATCATAGACGTGTACTTTTTAATGTTATTTCAACGAACATCTTTCTACGAATACAGATGCGTGTGTATTTAACTGGAAACTGTTATTATTGTTTTAATATTGTCCAACAAGTTAAATCCTCTTCTACTACTATAGTAAGCAATCATACCATAATATCCATAAAAGAGATAAAGAGTAAGGATTATAGCACAATTGCTCATTTAAAAACTTATGCTTTTGAGAGTTCAGCGAACAGAACACGAAATAAAACCTGAATGCGACCAAACTTTTGAGCAATTAAAGTAAAATGATTCATTTGTAGCTTACCTTAATTCCTACTTTGTGATTGATTACCATACAATTCACTTGCTACATCATTATTATTATTACAATACTATTTTAAATTTTGACAATGTTCTGCACACAGTTCCATTCCATTTTTTTCAATTCATGTAGTAATCATTCATTTGCATGTGGATGATACTGCTTTAATAATGCAAGGTAATATGTTTTAAGGTATAATGAGTAACGATATTAAAGTGAAACTTTCAAAATGTAATCCAATTTCAGCCGTAGAAAAATATATGTGTCGATTCACGCAGACTACCCATTGAAACTGAAACCTCTTGTTTGCATATATGCACAGTAGATACATAACAGAGTTGCCGACTGTCGACAGACAAGGTCCATGATTTGTCCCTTTTCTTATCAAAACACGTACATTACATGCTTTTACGTTACACAGTTACGCAACGACGAATGCATAAGTGTAAACCTGTGTACGAGGAAAAGCACATGTAGTAGTTAACAAAAAAGCAGGACACATTGAAGGGCAGCAGGAATGGGCTCTCTTTCTCTCTCTGAATGAGTCTCATTCTGTTCCTCTGGTCTCAGCTGCTGCATTGCAAAGGAAGCTTTGTGCGCTCCCGAAAAAATAGATTTGAATCTTCTTGGTCGGGCAATATTGAACTCCGTGATCTTCTTCTTCTGGCTGCTATTCTACAGACAAGTCTTAGAACGAGTATAACGCAACGACGCTTTTTTTTGGAAAATGCTTGCTGTTCATGTGTCTGTGGATGCTTCCTTACTCGATCCCATTCTCGCTGGCACACTTGGCGTTCCACTCTTTTTTTTTCTTTTGTGGATTTCTAAATACCTATTTGGGTGAATGTCGTGCTTTCTTTTCCTTAGGTAGCCGGATTCATAATACATCCTACTAGTAGGGCCACTACCGTGTGGTATGGTAAGTATGGGATTCAGTAAATAAGAGGCTGTATGGTGTATCCTTCTTTTCATCTGCTATGTTCCTTACAATGTCAGATTTTTGTTTTCTGAACGGATTTAGATATAAAATGCTGTCGCCGTAACATGATACACAAGACAGTCATATTAGCAGACAAAAACGAAAAATGTATTTGTGTATCCAAAAGAAAATAAGCTTCTTTATGGCTTTTAGCATGTCCATTCAAAGTAACTGCCCCACATTACAGAGTAAGTATATCGTAGTCAGCCGAACTATGAAGAGAGACAAGACTGCATATACTGACTGTATGAATGAAGGTGAAGGGGATCGCAAAAAGTAATGCTGCAGATGCACTTGGCTGGGTTAGTAGAAGCAAAGGCAAAGGGAAGGATCTCAGCATAGCATTCCATCATCCATCCCCTATCATTTCGTAGATGAAAAATACAAGAATATTTTAAGGGACCATGAGAATTCTGTGGGCAATGAGACATTGCATCGTAGAATATAGAGCAGAAGCACTGTTCTCATCTCTGCACTGGAAGATTTTCTCCTACGAATAGGATGATTCTTCCTTCGACTTCCTTTCCCTTCTCTATTTTATCATCATTCTGATGCTGGCTTCCATGATGTTGTGGTAGTAGCAAAGCAAGCATCATCATCACATGGTGAAAGTGGTGCACACAAATTCCCCCATTTGATACTGTACCTAATGTGTCTAATGCTTCGGCTCGTGCTGGCGGCATGGAAAGTAAGGCATGCATCGGCATTCTACATGCATTGCTATGTAGAATTGTTGTGTTCGGTATGGGGGAAAACACGAGTTTACTATCAGGCACCACCGCCATCAATGCTACGATGTTGGCCAAGTAGTAGGAGTAGCATAAATAGCAGATATAAGCGACCAAGGCACCATAAACTTTTTCACAGTCTCTGTGTTCTTCGTACTAGAAATTCACGAAGGGAGTCCCTCTTTTTCCTTTGCAAGAATATAATAATGCAACCGTTTCAGCCTTTAGTCAGGTCGGATCTTTCACACTGTCCGGACGAAACTTTGTAGAGAGAAGTTGGCACACACGAGAACAATAGCAGTATTCCAGTCAAGAGAGAAAAAACGTCAGTGTATACGGATATCTGTATACGTCTTGCGCTAGCAGACGTGCACACAAAAGCATCAAATAATACAAGTTTGCTGTAACAAAAACGAAACGTAATATTAATAAAAACCATACAAGATTTTTTCTTTCTTTTTCACAAATTCGATATCAAAACGAAGGAAAGTTGTGCAGCGATGAAGAAAACAAAAGAGAGGCATGAGTTGAGAGTTGCTTAAGTCAAGTTGAAAAGAATTCGAAAAAGCGGTGTCACTTGTAATACGATCTCGGAGTCAAGTTGCTCATAAACACTGTCCTATTGCTACTGAATTTCCTTTCTTTGCTTTCTCACATGCAGGCCAGAACAGTAAACATTACAGTAGAATTTTTTTTGTGATGGCAGTAGGAAAAAAACTTGCCCTCTTTACATAGATAATATATTACGGCTTACAACTTTCTTCTATTTTCCTGGTAAATTCCAACGTAGACCACAGTTCACACAACAGAGAGTTATGCGTAGGAATAAAACACTCGCTGGGAACAGGATTCGAAATTAGATTTCTTAATTTTTCACAAAGTTCGTTTTCGGTTCTCATTGCATTCAAATTTTTAGAATCTCTTTCATTCATATAATAAGCATCCCAACGCTTTCCATGCGAAAACATGAATAAGTTTGGCTGCCACTGGAATGCACTTTGTGGATAAAAAAAAATAGGAGAAGCTGGAAGCGGGAAGAATTTCATTCAATCTTAAAATCTTTATACGATTTTCTGATCCTTGAGCACTCACATCTGATAAATAACATCGTCAAGTAGAGTGAAAATAGCATTAGCCGCTATAATACGTATCCATCTGTATCTACTACCACTGTTCCAGTTTTAGAAAATGTGTTTAGAATAGAACTCAGTGGGAGAAGCGGTGATGGTGAAATAAGAGAACATCTATTCAATTCGACATGTATACTCATAAATATATACCAAGTGACAGTGGTGATGGTGGTGTCGTGTGCGGTAGAGAAAAGTAATAGAAGCACAATAGCAGCATGACAATTTTAGGGTTATGCCATTCATTTCAAGTAGCAGTAAACACGAAAGGATAGAATAGAAGCGTGTCGTGCAGCTGGTGAGAGAAAGCGGTAGGGAATGGAATCAAAAGTGAGGAGGCAAACATGTGTGTGTATACACATATACATAAGATCTTTTTCCTCTATCTCTAGGCTAAAAAAGGCGAGAAGAGGTGTATGAAAGCATAATATTACGCCTGCAAGTTGCAAGACAGGGAAGCATAGAGAGGGAGAGAACTGGAGTCAGCCTAACTGTCTGTATGTGGGACGTCCAAGGTGACACTGCTTTCACTTGTTCTCTTGTTGAACATTTGGGGCAGTAAAGGAATAATAAAAAGGAAAAGAACAAAGAGGGATAAAAAAGTGAAAACACATATTTCTCGAACTACAAATCACACAAAACCATCAACCTTTCGCTATATAGATGAAATAAAAAAGGGTCCAGTTATTTTTAGCAATTTAGAAACACTTAGAATTGGAGAATATAAAAGGCAACTGTTTTTTCAAGTGCACCTTGACAAAAAAGTGTAGAGTTTTGACAAAAAATTCATATTATTTGTATAAAAAAATCTCTCGTATACCCATTCCATAATATGTGATGGCACATATAGTAGCTTTTCTTATCTTCACGTTTTTTACAGTTAGACAAACACATTTCTATAATATTATGCAAAAACAAAACGAAAGATTCACAAAAAAAAAAAACGACAGCATCCTTTCATGGAAAGCAACAACAGCGGTTTAATATCCTGCTCTGCTCTTGTTGTTGTAGAACCGCCACCGACCGTCACACATCTTCCTTCAGACATGTATACCTTTTCTCTGTGTGTGCCTGGTCACAGTTACACATTATTATTCGTTTTTCTTACCATCATCGTTTTCTCATGCAATATTTCTTTGACTCTTGCTGGTTTATTTTATTTTATCACCAGAAAAAGCACCGCGAATAGAAGTTGGAAGAACCTCCAAAGAGAAACTACTTCTGTTCTCTTTTTAGATACAGTAACGACGTAGCGTTACCGTTACCAGTTTAGTTCCCTACATTATGCGAGTCCCTTCTCTTTTTACTAGATAGAAGCAAGTGTTCATGCCCCCACAACAACAAAACAATATAAACGAAGCCCATAACTCACTACACACGTTTTGCTTCTCTCTCAACTCCATGCTCCGTTGTCGCTCTTACTTGTTTTCTTCTTCATTACTGCTTTCCACCAACTTCAGCTCAAAGTCTGCAGCTACTTTCACTTCAGCCATTTCTAAACACAAACCTCAGTCTATCTATCTGTGTTCTCTATATATAAAAAACTTGTTCGTGTGGTTCCAGATTCCTTTTCAACTTATTTTTTTAGTTCTCCACCTTCTTGTCTTTTGTTCCTTTTTGTCTAAAGTTACCTCAGCTCTGATCTCCTTCATCTAAGCTCACGATCCCTTTCGTCCTTCATTTTTCATCTCTCAAGTACAACAAATCTGCCCATCTGTGTGCTTCATTAAACTTCTTCTCTTTTCAACGTCATTTTTGTTACTCTCCAGCAGCTTTTATATCCAACTGCTTTCAATATACCCATCACATATATAATCTCAGAAATACAACATAGCTTACTCTTTTTTCCTACTAATAATATAATAATAATTATCGTAAGTTTGCAAAATCATCTTACAAATTGATGAAGCATAAACTATCAAGAAAAAGTCTAAATTTGTTCAATGCCCTTATTCATTGGATTTATTAGAATACTTCGCTCATTACATTCATCTCACCGTATACTATGCAGTTCACTTACATCGTAAAATGATTCTTCTTGATGGAAAGTTTGTTGTTCTTGTTTTTAACAAATACGCCTCTAAAACATAATTAAGAAATTCCTTTCTCCCAATTAGTTCGTCAATGCAATAACTTTCCCTGTTTTCAGCCTTTTCATATATACCTTTTTAAACTGACCCTTACAACGTTGTTGGTAAGACGAAAAATCTTTGTGCTCTGCTTTGTCTGTGAAATTTTGTGTGTTAAATGTGTGTGCGTTCAGAAAATTAACGTGATTGAAATAAGTGAATTCGATGGAAAAGGACTGCATTATCCGGTTGAACAGCATCGCTTATTGGTTCAAAGCACACATATTATAGCAACATTTGATATATTGGAGCAAAAACAAAAACATATATACTAAATGCGGCACCATAAACACGTGCATAAATGGGAAACAGGTTTTAACATCGTTACAAGCTTTCTTGTCAGTATTCAATATAAAATTTACATTAAGTATGATGTACATATCAGACCAATTATCTATTGACTGAGAAACAAGGATAGGTAATAGGTTGTAGTTCTGAAATATTTTAAATACTATGAAATTGTTTGTGTTAGTGCGCAGAGGCAATGATATACCCAATGGCAACTTTTATTAGTTTTAGTTCCATTCTTTTGTTAGACGAATCTTTCAAGTCAAGTTTTTTATTTGACCTTTACTACTGAGTTGAAACGTCCTTCAGAGTTTAAAATAAATAGCATACTTCATCCGTCAGTTAGACCAATGTCAGACCATTTGAAACGGCCTGAATAACAACTTTAGTTCCAGCATTAAAGAATGCCATGTGATGATTTTCCTACCATTGTAAAAGAAAACTATAAAGGGTATGACAGTTGGGAAGCGGTAGCCCCCTAGGGAAAAGTAAACTGGGGCGGAAATCTGTAATGCAACTTTTCTCCTTTTGCATTGTACTGTATTTTGCCGCTTGTAACTAAAAAAACATCAAGCTTAACAGTTCAAGTCACTCACTCTTTCACGTGGTGGAGGATACATATTATTATTATGCTAAATCTCTTCAACATACCTATATATCTACACCAATACAAAATTGTACTTTTATCCCCAAGCATTTTTGTGCTCACGTTCGCACACATGGGCATCAGAAAAATGACAGGAATCAAGAAAATGTATAAATATGGTGATATGACACATACGAAGAAAGGGGGAATATACGAAAGGAAAGCAAATTTATTTGATATAGCCAAATATTTTTGCATATGGGTCAAGTATTCATCCGGGCATAGAGAGACATGATGACACACATTGTTAAAGTGAAAGGCATCATTTACATGCTATCATATCATTATTAGTTTAGAACTTTAGACCTGACAGTTTGGTAAGACAAGGACAAAGAAAAAAGTATTTGTTGACACCTTTCAAAAGAATTCCTTCCACTCCACACTATGAATAACAATAGTTTGTGTATGCAATAAAATATACTTATGAATAGCCCCACAAGAAATAATGCTCCAAGTTTACAACCATATTAAGCTAACGTCATTCTTTCTCCATTTTTAAACCCTAACTAAACTCATGTCTTAATTTTGTGAACATTGCGACCTTCGCTGTTATCTTTGGCGTTTATCTGTAAAAGTTCATGGCGAAGACTGTATTTTAGCAATGACTGGTCTTTTAATCGCTAGTGATATAAAGATTGCAAGTATATATTTTGGAGTATGTCAGCTATTTCTCTTTTCTCATTTTTATTTCGAAAGAGATTTTCCACATTGTGACAGACAGACAGTCACTCTAGTCTATCTACTATCATATTTATAACTATTATCAGCATTTCAAATTGATTAAAATAAAATGATCCAAACAAAAACTTTTGTCCCATTTTTTTACACGGAGTCATTTTTATGTTTTATTGTTGTGTACTGACTTCTTGATTTTTAGGTTAGGTAATTTAGGTCGTGACTATATCGCTATAAGTACTTTACAAGATTGATGATTTCTTGCGATTTGACTTGCACGCGCGTGTAGGGGTGGGGATTCTCATGTATTATCAAAGTCCGTCTTATATCTTGTGTGAAAGTAATACTCTAAACTCTAAACATACACGCAGTATTCATAACAATGTGTGTGTATTGCATTATGCACATCACACAAATTGATAGTCAGTTACAAATTTGTTTTGTTGTAAAATTCTTAAAACTGACTTAATATCAAACACTTTGAGGTACAGGAATTGTTCCGTGAGGACATAATACACTCGCCATTTTTTTTGAGTGCTTAAAATACTTGTATCTAGCTAGACCCACTAGATTTTCTCCTTTTTGTGATGTACTAGAAATAAGCAGAAATACTTATCTCATGTAAAACGGTGCATATAACTTTAGTTATAGGGTAGGTAGGTATATTGCACATTGTTTGCATGTATATTATGACCGCTGTAAAATAGCAGCTAAGGTTTTAGGAGTATTTTGCCGGTGGGAAAAGGTTAACTTCAGGTTAATCCTACTATTTTCTATTCAGGCACGTTTCCGTCTACAGAGGAGTGAAACTTTTATTGCAATAATCTACTCAACTTCTTCTGCCACACCATACCATATAGCCAGACTTTTTATATAGCTTTCTCCGTACATCAGTGGTGCATATGTCTTGTCTTGCTGTTTAGTTGATGTAAAGAGGTTAAAAAGTACAAACGCATTATGTAACATAAGTAGGAGGAACAGCAACAACAAAAAAAAAAACACAATTTAGAAAGGATTGTAACAACGGGTAGCGCGGTGGCAGCGGTAGTGATGTTGATAATGGTGAGTGTGTTTGCCTACTTGCACTACATCATAAAGCAGGCAGAACAGAGTAGAGAAGGCGAGAAAGCACGTGCTCCTGCTGTTCACTTTCCTAAAAATTACCACATTTCTCGCAACATTACGGTCATGCGACTGTGAAACAGGCGGGCATTCGTGACTTTTGAACATAAAAATTACTACTAATGATGATGGCGACCATATCATACCTACCGCACTATATTACCGCTGTTCCATTGTAATGTGGCTTTTCTTTCCGTAAGAGACAAAGCGAATGAATGCATTAACAACCACCATCGTCTCCCTCTCTCTCTCTTCCTGTCACTTAATGATAGTGAATAGGCACCATTTATCTCGCATATTGCTCCACCACAACCGTCAAGATTTATCATACACAGTCATTCGAATGAACACACATCACTTCTACGCAAATTACAGATAAAGCAGAAGTACCTTTCACGCTGATTGAACTCGTGTGTGCCAATCATTCATACTTACCTACAACAGAGATTTATGTATTTGACTTTGTGATTTACTTTTAGCACGTCTAAAGAATAATACAAGAAATATGGTCTGCGTGCGAACTTTTGTTGCTGGCTAAAAGCCTTTTCGACTCTTCAAGACCTCCATCACATAATCAAACCTAAAACGTTGCTATTCTACATCAGTTACTTTAGTGTGTTACAACAATAATATTATTACAGCACGAAATTTTACTCATGAAATCTACATCATCAGCAAAAGTAACAGTTCCGGAAGCTAATATTATATTACCTACGGACACAATCATGTCAAGTATTATCGGTTACTACCACCAGCGTAATCGACATTTTCCCAACACGAGTAATGATAATCATCTACACGTCTTGCGGAAAACCAATTTGTACCATTGCGATTGGAGTGAAAACTCCACTATTCTTTTGAGAGAAATATACGTAAATTATCAGCTACCAGCAAATACCAGTGAAGGAGTAGTTTTTTCATCCTAAATAACAGCATATTTTTACCAGTGTCATACAACACAAATGACAAAAATTATGATGAATGGAACCAGACGGTTTGTGTTCTCTTATTTGTACTGTTGTACTGTTATATGTGGCTTTTGTGTTACGTAAACATAGTCCCTTCTTTTTTATCACTATCGTCATCAATAAGCCTCCTATAGTGTTCTACCTCTACCACAAGATTTTTATGCTCCCTTAGCATGTAGTTTACTCAGCTGCTGTGTAAATACATAAGCCATACTAAATTCAGAAAAATCCCCTACATTCTCTCCGCTCGCGCTACATTAGTTCTTGAAAGTTTTTAAGAAGGGAAAAGAAAAAAAAGGAGAGAGAAAAGTCTTGTGTACTTCGAACGTACAGAGGACTCGGGGGTCTCACAAGACAAATTGTTATAGTTGTCCTTGTTTTTCAAGGCATTACAGTTACAAACATAAAACATACCTTTATTTTACAACTACTCAGTATACTACTTAGCTCCTCTTCGTCAGCCATAACCACATCATCATCATTTTCACCATTCTCCCCCTAGTTGTGTCGTATCAAGAAAAAACCTGAGGTAAGAAAAAGAATCAATTCAGATAATCGTTTCTCATATTACATATATCCTGAAAAGTATTGTATCTCTCTCTGGTTATACCTTTTTGTATCTGCGTTTATACGATTGAGAAATAAAAGCTTTATATAAAAACACTACTCTGGATACGGTATGTATGTACTTGCTCTACAATTGTGGCGATGATAATAATTAGTAGATAGATACGCTTCAAAAAACTATTCCAAAACCGCGAAGTACATGTACTTTTTAATTATTTTACTTGGATGGCAGTGGATTCAAAGCAGTGTACTGTACTGTGTACATTATAATATGCGAGTGAAAAAAATATATATGATATTATTTTTTTTAGAGTTGTTTTCAAAAAATTCGGAGAAGGCGAAATGATGAAGAGACTAAACGTAATGCGTGAAATTAATGCTTTGCTAACCTTTATGAATTGCAAAAAAATGAATAAAACGGAATAAAGTAGAATAGAAAATGTCTCCATTTCGAGTATGAATATTGGTCTGCCCCTAGCAAAAAAAGCGAATTAAATGGGAAACTGAAAAATGAAAGAGATAGAATGATTATCGGAATTGGATTTTCTTGTGGGAATTGCATCAGCGTCTTTAAATGGTTGTATTATTTCATGTTTTATTATATAGGTTATAGGCATAACAGTCTATCTTTATAACAATAAAAGGGAAAGACGATAATAGAAAAATAAAACCGAATGAAATGGCAACTTCAAATATTTGAAAAGGAAAGGAGCGGTGCTATATTGTTGAAGAAATCCGCAATATTGCAGCGAGAAAGTAATTCAACCGCTCCGCAGTACTACCTAACAAAAGACCACAATTTCAAATTATTTCTTCTCCCTCTTCTCCTTTCCCTGTGTTTCGTGTATGACCTCAAGAAATTCATACGAATGTTTAAAAAGTAAATTGAAGTTTATTTGCGGCTTGGTTTTTCTATTTCCTTTTCGATTGGTTCGTTTCATATAACTTTCAGAGCTCAGCCGCGTATGAAAAAAAGTAAAATATACTCATATTCCATCAAAGCCGCTCATTGAAGCGTTATCAAAATCAGTAAATATGTTAAAATAGAAATTTATATGACTTTAAATTATTTCCTCTGTCATGTTTGAATGATTTCATGATGATGCTATTATAAATCATTTCTTGTTGGAAGAAATGGGTGAACTGGTAATTTTCTGCCAAAATAACGACATGACACAAATATACAGTCTTTCAACGATACAAAAAAAAGATCTGCGAGTTGTAGCTCTACATGTACGTTTCCGGATGTTGCCTAAACATATATAAGAAACTACTTATTGTGTTTTTTTTGCTCAACTTCCTCCGTCTAGCACTGGAATTATCTTCTTATAAAACGAAGAGAAAAAAAAACAATCTGGAGAAGTTAGCATTTCTAAAACACTTTCAACCAAGTGGTTTGCTGCTCCGATTTACTTAATTTTTCTTTTCTTTTTCTTTCATGCCAACACCACCCATAAATTAAAGAACTTACATTCGAATGCGTGAGTATCTGGAGCACAATACTTTTCCAGAGTTTAATAATGAAAAAACGAGGTTGTGTACTGTAATAGACAGTAGGTGTCCAAAATTTTATTTGGATGAGGAAAGTCGGCTAATTATTTTGAGCATTAATTAAGGATATCTTTTGAAAAAAATGTTTTATACACCATTTTAACAAAGGCAGTTGTTCCACAAAACTTTTTGCCATAACCCTCTTTAAAAGTGTCTGTTAAGCATGTCTTTGACAGTTTGGCAACGGTTTGGCATAACAAAATACATTTCTGAGTCCTAATAAAATTCCATTGAGGGTTTGTTTCAGAGCAAAAAAAAGTTTCTTTTTCGCCATCGTGCCCGCTCTCAAAGCTTATTTCGGTGGAAATTTTTATCTTTCGTTTCAACTGTCTCGACTACTACCACCATATTCTTTTAAATTTGGACTACAAGAACTGTTCAAGTTATAACAATGTTATAGCATCAAACGACAACATACCGTTGTTGCCTATTAGGCCACTTAAGTACTGAAAGAATGATATATTATAACACACATAAATTTACGCAACGTATACAGACCATCAAACTCTAACTAGACGTAATATTAAGTTTGGGTGGGGTAACCTGGAAAGAATAAAGGCGGATCATCAACCCACGTAATATTATTACTTGCCACATACCACACTGAACAAACCACTACCAAACACCCATCACCAGAAAACAAGCCTGAAACTTACAATTCTCATTCTTTTTTTCTAGTTCACATGCATGAATTCACTGGTTTCCTATGCAAAATCAGCACAAACTTTAATTTGGTACGACAAAAGAAAAAGAGAGAACGCTTGAAAAAAGTTTTGTTCTCGGTCTAGTTACACACGTTCTGTCTCTGCAAAGGAGCTAGTTCTTCCTGCTATATTTTTACATACAATCTATGTGTCACCTTCCTCCTTAGTAGCATGAAACATCAACTCAGCACATTTTTTGGTCGTTTCTTCCACTATCCAATCTTTTTAGGGTGTATAACGAGATGAAGTTGAAAAATATACATAAAATATTGTACAATATACTGGAGGCTAGATGAAATGGATTTTTGAATTCTTTTGTGATGTTTTGTAGTGTACTCACAGATGAAAGAAATATCTGGCATAAAAAAGAAGAAGAAAAAAAAACGATTACATGATGAAGCATGTAGGGCGTTATTGCAGAGTCAGGACTCATGACAGAATGTCTTCTGCATCCAGCATGCATGATGCATGTCGACATTATTATACCACAAAGAGGAAGAAGCCACACATCTGTGTGTACTGAAATTATAGAGTATGAGTATATAGTATGCATATTTATATTATGACCATGGCGTTTCCAGTTCGATCGTTCGTACAAAAATTTGTATAGTTGGCAGAAGCAAAAGTTTTTTATTCCGTGACGATCAAAAGACTCACATCAAATCTTTAAAGAATGATAACACTTCATCACACATCTAGACTTGAATTTGTATCAAGGTATCAATGTACAAGGTACTGTACATGTGTAAAAATTATGTGATATGTTCCAAAAATTGATACCTTGATACTGATACCAATTTCTTTTATTTTTGGATTATGATTTGCTGTCACAAACAACTGTAACTGTGCCGTAAGAAGTCTTTCATCGTAAAATCATTTTACTTGCCTTGTCGGAAATATGGAAGGAAAAGGAAAGTATTTCGGCTGACGTAACACACACCAGCCGGTATAACAATGTCGGGTTTGCGTCTGAAGTGCATATACTCGTAAAAACAAAATTACATTCAATGGGATAGACTAGAATAATCATACTCGAATGTATATTAAATATGACTTGCTTTGTTGAAAAGGGAATTTTCGGACCACATGGGACGAATATTCTTGTGTCCTTTATTTCCTAATTTTGCCAAAATGATGATGATAATGTTGATTCTCGTGGTACTTATGATTATGATGATGTAACCTTGTTATTATTTCTCGTATACAAGCCTTTGATGGAGTAGTTGTTCCATGATATTGTAACATTGCATGAGTATCATCATCATAATATTATGGCTTCCATTCAAGTCAAGAGGGGGGAATTTCTTCAGCCATCAACCGCTTTTCACCAGATACTTTCAGATAAAAATCATGGGCAAACTTTCTCCTTTGTGGGAAATATGTGCTGTAGTAAATAAATATGATGGATATTATAAGTGAATGCATTTCTTTCCAGAACATGAGCAAATGCCTACACGTTAGACGGACTTTCATCCAAGTAACTTTTCCAGAAGGGAAACGTATTCCACATGGTCTCTCGTCACTCAAAAGCATGCTCCGAGTAAAGTCCGCTTTCCATTTCTTCTACAATAAGAGAAGCTAAATAAGCTGGGGAAAGGAAAGCCAAGTCACTTGGCTTGGCAAGTAGGATGCATATACGCCGAACTAGCACAAACATCAAGGAAAACATTTGAGCAGCACAACATCATACAAAGTTTTTCGTCTAACATTGAATGCATGAAACTAGAAGCAGAAGAAGAGTTGGACTGATGCTCTGACTCTGGACTTAACTTCTTC
>JAQIXW010000647.1:0-26591 GCA_034700685.1 Willowsia buskii
AGGAATGAAAACGATGAAAACTAAATTTAAATTGAACATTGGCCAATTGTAATATTCCATTATATTGTCCCCATCATCATCATCATCTGCTGATTTTCCTCATTTCTCTTTCAAGGCAAAACTCGCTGTTATATACTTAAGATATATATATCTTTAGCAAAAGTATTATTGATTCTTTGGTGAAATACAGGACATTATTCAAATTTTCTTCGAACCAACGAAATAATAATTTTCTTGTGACATTTTCCAGAAAATTTAATTTAATTATTTTCCCTTCTTTCTCCCTCCATCTCATTCCATTCCCACACAGCCTGTGTTTTTCTCCTCTTTTAACCAAATGAGAACAGTTGTGAAGGTCCCTGTTTTCCTTCCAAGAATAAGGATGACCATGTAAAATGGTATCTTTCCACTTTATCTCTCCTTATACATTATCATCTTGTCCTCCTAACTAACTGACTGGTTATGTCTTTTCGCTTGTTTTCTTTGTCGTCAGCCAGCAGTAGTGTGGTTTGGTGTTCCAGTGCAAGTATCTATGTCAGTCATCAGTCCCGAAAATTTATTATTTTCCTTTTTCGAAAAATGATAATATAATATGCATGTATTTAATCGAAAATGGGGAACGGAGCTCAAAGTCAAGTATGTAGTCACTATTTATTGTACACGTTTGCATAAGCCAAATGGGTACCCATAACGTAAAAGGTAATACAATAATATGCTATGTCACGTCAGCAGTGGCACTCATCAAGTATAGCAACACAGCAAAAAGCACCATGTAAATTTACTTTTCTTGTCTTCTGCCCAAGATCTCGCCCTGCTGAACAAACAACAAAAGATGAAATGGAATGATAGAAACAAAAAGTTGATGACAAAATGTCGCCAATTCTCTTATGCTGTACTTTTGTGCACACTTCTGTCTGCTTGTCGCTCCGTCTTGTATAGTGAATGATTTGAATGAGCGATAAAGTGACAACTGGAAATTCCAATATCAATATTATAAATATACATTTCACCACCAACATTGGTCAAAACTAACAATTTTCGAGGAAATTTTTTATCGAAAATTCATGAAATGCTTTACGATAGACGCACGAAATGTCAACGTTTTATTGTCTGTAAGGAGTCTTGTGTCTTCAAAAACTAAACAAGCAACTGTCAAAAGTCATATCATCTTCGTAGAGGACCATAATAAGTAATAAACCTTTCTCTCTGTTTTGTCTTTGTCCTTCTCTTCCTTCTTCCAGTTTTGCATTTCTCGTCAATTTATTTAACAATAGCAGAGTAGGAATTATTGATGAGATTTTGTTGGTGCTATGAGGAGGAGGAGGAGGATGGCGTGTGATAGATAGATGTATATTGATGTTTTCTTCTCGCATCATGTACATAATAATAAATGTCTTAATTTTCCGCAAAATAAAACTGTCCTCTACCTACCAATCAAAATTTACATATAATCACCACTACGGACGCCAGTGAACCCTAAAACCACTTTATTATTCGATTACTCCAAACACCAAAGTATTTTTTTGTGAAAATAAAGAGAAATGTCCTATACAAAAGTAATGGACGGACACGGGTATTTGACATCATCTATACACTCCTTTCCTGGTTATAGGGCGCTATGGTGGTGGTGATTTTTATCACCAAACCGGGATCTGCATAAAATGAATACCTATTCTCTAAACTTACAAAACGCATACAAAAGTAAACAAATCTAAAAACTATTCGACTCTAGTGAGCACACCACACATGTACTTTTCGTCTCCTCTCTGCGTGTTCAGATATATTGACACTTTATTTATTCAAACTGCTCGTGTGTGTGTCTCAAGGGATGTTTTTTTTCGTTTTGAATATTTCTTTTTACAAAGAAGAAGAAAAGAGAAGAACGATGAAAACCCATATAAAAAGCAAATAATAACCATTATTTGTCCCTATGAATAGAAATGAGTACATAAAACTCAGAAAAGGAGGAAAACCGTGTCTGTATTTTTATAGGTACACACAACGACGCAACTACCTATATTGTTATACATTGGATAATATAAATGCCAACCGCATCCAGACACATAGTAAAAGCTCAATTTACCCACACACACAAAACCGACAAAATTATTGCTGTATTATTGTAAACTTTCTTTGATGAGGATTTGTTGCATGAATGTTTATGTGAGTAGTGGTGATGCTTTCTCAAAGAAAAAACTTTTGGTTTCATTTCAGCTCTTTTCAAAATGTGACAAAAGAAGAAAAACTAAATTGCTGGCTTTTGTCAACTCGATTGTCACACATTTTTTGAATGAATGGTTACATTGTGAGTACAAATGTAAAATATATTGTGTCTGTTTGTTGTAAATCAACTGGGCACAAAAGAAAATCATAATATTATACAATTTCTCAAAAAAAAGTGACCACTTATTTTCCCCTTTTCATTATGGTTATAGTTATGGCTTTTCTACAAGTCGTCGTTAATCATACATGCTTTATTGATGACAAAAGACGAAAAGTCTTAAAAATGAGGATTCTTTTCCATTTAAGTACTCAATCATGTTATTAGATGGAAAGTACGAAGGGAATTTTTCCCCAATTTTGCAGAGTAAATAATAATATTGTATAGTTTTTTTTTAACTTTTCGACGAAAATTCTAGTAATCGTGCCGCAATTAATTTACAAACAGAATATAATATTTTTACTGCTATTTCTGTACCCATAACCAAACAGAAGCGGAAATGAAAAGTCTCTGACAATGCCTGTGTGCTTCTGCTGTGGCTGCACTTCACGTTTTGATTATATGTACAATAAATGCAATCAGTTTTGTTTTACAACAATACACTCATCTATAGCACCATTTTTATGACTTTTTATATGATTCTTCTATGATTATTTTCCCTGAGAGTAAAAAAAGTTGTAGATTCATTTATTTTAACAAGTTCCGGAATTTCTCTCGTACATTAGTAAACCGCCTATGCCTATGTATATTCATGCTGTATGTACATCTGTATAAATATTATAATTCTCTACACCCCATGATACCAAAAATATAAAATCCAATAATAAATAAATTCTTGGGTAAAACTAAAAACCTAATGTATACACATCAACGGCGGCTCACCAACAGTCGTAAACTTTTCCACTAACAAGATCGACAACCATCACCACCACCGTCAGCAGCATCACCAATCCAATCAAAAAACAGTGAACAAGGAGAAGAAAAAGGCCAATTAAAAACTGTAAACTTATAATAGCCGCAGCATAGGTACTAACTAACCATCATGATAATGATGCATTAAAAGGCAAAGTTTCTCAAGTTTTTTCTCTTTCATTCAGTTTGTTCTTGAGTAAATGGCTTGAAATAAAACGCTCTTGATAATTGTGCCTAACTGGTGTTGCTTCACTTAATTCCATATCAGACGCAAAAAATAAAAGCAGCATTCTAGGCTTAGAGAAATTGAAATCAGTTTATGTTTAATCATTATGATCTAAGAAGCATAATATATTCCTTAATTGCTCGTATTTAAACTATTACCACAATGAATAAGTTGGCTCGAACGTCTGTTAACTGTCGGATGGAATAAAATTACTACGTGTCCAACTGTAATGTGTTCCACCATCCATCTTTTTTCGCAATTTGCAAAAAAAAACATGCTTAAGATTTTCAGTTGCAAATTGAAACAATAATTATTGCCGTCCGTCCACTAATAGCACTCTATATATGAGTTACCGCTTTCGGCATTTATATTTATGGACTGCTTTAAATGAAGTACGTGATGGCATTATTGCATTGTTGAAATTTGAAATGCTGTTTTGCGGTATTATATAGTGGTTTGCTTGAAATGAGGGAAAAACAGCTTAACACCGACAGACGGACAACAACCGGAAGATGTGTACACAAAATGCATTTTCATCCCAAGGATAAAAAACTGGTAACAACGTCATAAAAAAGTCTCGAAATATTGATAAGCTTGTGGTATTTATACATATTACACATACCATAGTATAACACTTATCGTGTGCATTGCATTTTCTTGTGGTAAGATACCGCATAATCTAGACCATGTTGAGAATTTGTGATTGTGATATAAACTACACATGTGCATCAATGTACCTAATATAATTTCCTCCCTAGTTGCTTGTGTGTGTGATATAAAATATAAAAAGGTGTTTAGCGCCTTTTGCTCCTCTTCTGCTCTTTCTTGCCAACTTCCCTTCGTCGACATAATATTACATTCTCCCGTCGTCTCTTTCGTCATCATGGCATGGTTTTCTAAGTAAGAAAATTTGACTTTTCCTCCCAAACTCGTTTTGATACACCTTTCTGACCAGACTAGGGAGAAATATAATAATATGATAATAACAAAATGAGCCAACTTTTTCATTACTTTCGACTTCACACAGATAGAAACGCAATAACATTAATACAGATCATATACGACGTGGATAACGTGTGTGTACAAAAAAATTAAGTTGAGAGATTGTACGTGCGCACATGCTGTCTTGTGTTATATCCTCAACCTTCCTTCGAAATGCATGCACACATCCGTCTTTTTGGAACATGACTCTATCTGTGACTTGTGGTGAACTCATCATCATGCTTGCTATATTAAAGGAAGATGCATGTCTTCCTCCTCTTACTTGGGTAGTACTTCTTTATTTTTGCCCGTTCGTACGTAGGAATCGCAGGATGCCCTAATAAACCTTATGTCGCACTCTGCAAGTCCAACTCACTAAATGCTACTGCTACTACGACTTTGCCGGTACAAAAAAACATACACGTTTAAACGTTATCGGTAAAAGTGATATAAAAAGTGGCAGTCATTATAAGCATAAAAATTACCAGGGTTGTACGCATGGGTATTCGTATTTGTATGTGCTAACTGTGTACAAAGTATATTTCACACAGTCAAGTCTACTGAACATAAAGTCAACTGAAAACGGAGCGATGATGGTGGCAATAGAGAAGAAGTAGTTCTATCTAATAATGATTTTATATTCTGGTCGTGCTTCACATTTTCAGCTGTTTGGTCAATGAGGGAATACGTCCGGTTCCAAAAGAGCTTTACTTTTTTCACAAGACACCATCATCATCAAGAAAGACAACGATAAAGAAAGCGTATGCGAGAAAAAAAAATGCATGCAAGGCAGACGCAATAAACGACGACATTGATAGTAATACCATGCGTATATTTTTGAGCAGAAACGAACACCATCATGAGCATAATAGTATTCAGAAAAGAGTCGACATGCGAAAAAAAACTCATACTTCTTCACCTCACGCAGATTCTCTGTGTTTGTCCAAGCAATTACTCATTTTTTATATAATGAGGGAAACCACGTTAAAAACTCGTCGTTACGTCCGTCATCCTCATATCCTCACGCTGCTCGCGTCCACTCGTACTTTTCTTGCAAAAATTCATTTTAAGTTCAGTCGTCCCAGAAAAATCATAATGATAATTATAAAATACAGAGTTCAACAATATAAGCAGAAGAGTAAGAGAAGACTGAAACGCAAACCCAGAAGAGGTACAAAAAACAGACAATTTTTTGCTGTTAATGTTTATACCCTCATCAACACATATCCACCCACCCCAACAAAGGAGCACAGGCAGTCAGAAAATAAAATAAAAAGTAAGTTTTGAACGTGAAACAATTATTATTACGAAATTGGGAGTAACTCCTTCTTCGTTGCAGGTTTTCGCTGTTACAGTAAAAACCTCCTCATATCATATAGCATACCTTAACCGGAAATAATTATACGTTTTTCGATCTTCTTCTTCTTCACTCTTTTTTTCTTTAAAAAAACCATCATATTTCTTTAATGCCAATAGTATAATGTACATTTGTGCTTTGTCAGTGTAGTCTTCCAATTTTCTTGCACTGAACCAACTTAAATTGCACTTGCCAGAAGGAAGAAAACAAGAGAGAAAGGCTTTGAATGAGAAAACATGTGCTGGCACTAGTAATGGAAATGCAGCATTTTCATTTCTCACAATACCTCAGGCCACATGCCTTATTTTCTGTCCAAAAAGCAAAACTGTTCAAACACCACAGTTTATTGCTTATACCCAAAAATAATATTATGATCTGGCTTAAGTTTTATTTCATTTGAGAAGGCAAAAAGCGCTTTTCTTGCAAAGGGACTGTAACAAACGCAGAGCTTTGCATATTGAGACGGATTTTGTCAGTCTGATTCTGATTGCATGATGATGATGCCAGGCTGGCTGGCAACGGGCTGGTTCGCCTATATACAATAAGTGGTAGTAAAAATTACTTACCTATCTTTTTCTTTGTGAAAAAAGTGAATTTGCTAGTACTGATGATGTTTAGTCTGTGTATTTCAACCTACTCCTTCATACTTTTTCAGTGATAACCATAATAATAGCTAATGAATAGCGAAGTGTTTTGCTGCTCCTACTGAAGAACTACTTTTTACTGTCTTACTTTACGCACGCAAATATATATATCCATTCAAGTTATAAAATACATGCAATGAGAACATATATAAGCAGCAGCAATTGGAGTAGAAGAGTTGAATAATAACAATAATTTCAGCTTGCATATTATGATTGCCTTGTCTGGCCATTTACTATTGCAGTGTGTGTGTCGGTGGTGTGGTGAGCACAAGCGAGTTGCTATTTTCAGGGTCATCCCTATATTTTATCCATATACACACACCAACAGAATAATAATAATAATATCACATAAGTGAAAAAAATTGGACGATGATGATGATCATGATGAATATTATATAAGAAGGAGTAAAAGAGGGAGCGCAGCAGTAATAATATGAAAAATGATGATGATTGTAATCAAGTTGCATGCAAAATGCAACCAGTGTACAACAACAGACAGCAGCGCTCACTTTTTTTACACACGCACCAGCATATTTTTGCCATTGGAGGTGCATTGATAACTATCTTAACTTTGATGGTGGTTTTTGTGCTTGTGCTGCTGGTGTAATATTTTTACACGTATAACTTGTACTCTACTTTTGCAGTGGTCTAGTCTACAGGTCTCGTTGTTTGTAACTACTACTGATTTGCAAAGATGATAATAATGAGATAGAAGCAGAACAAGAAAAAATGACGACGGAGGAGAAGAAGTTTGAAAAAATCCATCCATATAAACATGCATGCATCCATCCATCCATCGTTTCTTTCATCCACAACAGTCAGTCTTGTTGAATGAAAATGAATGACTTAATTTCTGTTTGTATTTATTCGTGTACGCACATAAACAGCGTATACTTTGTTGATTTTTGATGATGATAATGATAAGAAGAAGGATTACGAGCGCGTCATTATATGCATTTCAATTAGCAGAAAGAAGGCAATTTGCTCACACTTGTAGCGTGTGGTAATAATATATAATGCGGATTTATTTGCAAAAAAGCGAAAAGGTTAATAATTTTTTCTTTCACTTACAAGTCGTCGTTTAGGTTTGATAAGAGGTCTGTTTTGGCCATTCATTTTGTAGTAGAGACCACAAGCATTGCAGAGGTAGTGACCAGTTCCGTCCCGTCTCCAGAGCGGGGTTGACGTTGCCCCACAATTTACACATTCTCGACCCTCTAGAAAAAGGTGGATGATCGAAAATAACAAGAAAGCATGTTAAATTTTTTTAATAAAATCACACCTAATTGAAGGATTGCATTTCTCACAGGGGCATAATAAAGAATAACAAGGGAAATTATTATTATATGTTTAAGTTTATAAAACTTTAAGCATTATAAATACATATATATATTATGTAAAAGGGAATAGAAGTAGTAGCAGTAGTAGCAGTGGTAGTAGTAGAGAATAAGATAGGTTGTTCCAATAGCAGAATAGTAATTGGAGAGAAGTATTTGGATTGGAGGACATTCCACACTTCGTGTTAAATTGCTGGACAGGACATTCAAGAGAAGTAGATTATTATTATGGCTTACGTAGACTAGGGAGCTACAAATATAAAAGCAAAAGAAGAAAAAAAGACTTGAAACAATAAGTAAGTAGTATAAGACAAGTTGTTGTAAGTTAAAAAAGAGGAGAGATTTGAGACTTGAGACCATTATCCCCATCACACCATCAGTCCCAGCACCACCACCACCACACAACACAAGAGTCATTCTCATCGTCATCCTCACAGTCAATGTGACATTTCATTATACACACAAGAGTCCACATAACATAAAGAACAACTGAATTAGCATAGTCCTGAAAGAGTTGTACCTGTACCAGAACTTCTTCTTCTTTTTTTTCTTCATCAAACTACCTAAATACCTTGCCTGGTCATCATCATACCTACAAGTCCTCACCAACAGCAGCAGCCGCAGTTAACATACCAAGAAGACTCTCTCTCTCTCTCGGACGACAATTTATTTTAAAAGACCTGCTCCTCTATGTAAATAGCCTATAATATGTATGTGTCCTGGGATGATCATGATGATGATGTTGTGCACATTTTCTAATTCATTTGCATTTACTTTTAGTAGCACACAAGTAACCCTACGTTTTAGCTAATGGCAAGTTTACTTCTAATATTCCTCTGCCTCCGATCATCATTTACCATCATCATCATCAGCAGCAGCAAAGCTACACGACATGAGCGTTTAGCTGTGATGCGATGACTCGTTTTTCTGTGTTAGGTATTCCGCTTTTTCTTTCTCTCGCTTTCTGGCTCTCTGTCTTATTTTCTGTGTGTGTGTAGGTACAATAATGTGGGAAATTCTCAAGCTGACTCTTTTTTTTTTGCTTTTCTGTCTCTGTCCCTCTCTAAGCTTGTGTTAAGCATATATACCAATTTTTATTACGATCGTAAAACAAATGGCTTTTTTGTTTCTTTCTCGCTGCTGGTGCTGCTATAAGCCTTATTGTGAGGAAAACACACAGGAGCAGAGAGAGCTTATTCATTTTAAAAATGTGATTCCATTACGGTTGATGGGATGCGATGTTGTTGTTATTTTGCTGCCTTTTTATTCCCTTTTTCTCGTGTGCTTTTTCTAAAGTAATCTTCGTGAATGTGCGCATACGCAAGCAAAAAAACCGACATAGTTTTGGTATGCATATAATCATTAGCATTTTCTACAGTGTCTTTTAAATTTAAAAAAATCATTTCATTATCTAGGTTTTTTAGCTTGCAAGAAAATGGTCACTTTCTTGCTACCTTTATCATCCGGTAGTGGTAGTTCATCATAACATTTTAATAATTTATGAAAAATTTAAATTCAAAATGTATTTTTGTTGAAAAGAGTAGAAGGAAAGAAAATTTGGTAACAAGCCGCCAACATAATATAATATTACTTTGATATCTTAAAGATTCATCAATGATTTTCAAGCAAATTATATGATTTTTTTTTCTCTTTTGGCTTTTATCGGAAAAAAACTATCAGAAAAATAAATTGTGTATTAAACTTGATGAACACGAAAATAATGAGCAACTCATAAAAAATTCTAGTAGTGCAGCTTATCACATCCAATGCTCCTTTTATATTTTGATAAGTAAACTATAAAGTTTTCTGCATGACCTAACCTTGCTCCGAGCCGACAGCGGCACTAAATCTTTTGCCAAATTAGCAAACAGTGTGACGTTATCAATAAAAACCAATAAAAAGTGAATCATGATAGTATTAAATGCCAGCAAAGATCCCTCATTACTTCAAATTACATCGTTACTGCTGCAAATGTAATGGGTGTGAGAAGGTGGGGAAATGTAAGACAATTATGTATGAAATGGGTAATAATAAGAAAACAAGAGGAGAAAAGAAACAAAGGGCACGTGTTATTTTGTGAATTGTTTTTTACCGTCACCGTGATCCCAACGTCCGCTATTGTTAATATTTTTGCTATAAGTATGACTATTTTGTTCTGAGGAAGTTTAAAAGAAAGCCCGTCACCCGCGGCAGCATTGTTACAAAAAAGAGAAGTCATTGTTAAAAAAGTAAGTAGCTTTATCCATGTTTTTTAATACATTTTAGGCGTGTGAGGCACACACACACACACAATGCAAAGAAGTGTGAAACCCGCAAAGAGGAAAAGGCGATTGTTGTTTTTGGGGTTTAAAATTATAATTTTTTGCTGCTTACCGGCACTAGATCGATTTTTGGTTCTCTGTGAGTTACCGCCGCCCTTAGTACCAGAGGAACTATTGGAATTACTAAAGGTAACATTGTTATTGTTATTATTAGGAGTACTACTACTATTGTTGGAGGAATTGTGATGACCGGTGGAGGAGTTTAAGTTGCTGTTATGATGATGAGATCCACCCCCAGAGCTTGGGTTGGAGCCCCCCTTGTGAAAGAATAAATTGTGATGGGTGGCTGCAGCTGCGGCAGCAAAGTAGGGATGATGATGGGCAGCAGAGTGATGTTCACTCTGGTAAAAGTCACCGGGTGACTGGTGTCCTGGTTGTGTGGAATATCCTCAAGAACCTCCACCACCACCGCCACCACCACCACTGCTACTGCTACTACTTGTTGTACTACCTTCTCGACTTGGTTTCAGTCCACCACCACTCGAGTTGCCACCTCCACTTCCACCACCAGGAAGAGAGAGGAGACCACCGGAAGGTTTCACATCTAGATCTACTCCACCTCCGCCCCCACCACCACCGTACATATCTTGATGAGCTGATGTGGGCGTTATTGTCTCAGGCGTAGTGTCCTTTGGTGGAGTGGGAGGGAACGGGAATATCGAGTTGTGCGGATGATGGGACGAGTGATGGTGACCCGTTGTCGATGAGGAAGAATTTGAACTGGATCCTCCGCTTGACTTTGAGGAAGGTGTTTGATGAGAAGGTGAACTTGTGGGGACAAAGGAACCTGGTCCTGCCGCGTTCAGGTGATGCGGCCAGCTCGCGTATTTGTCATTTATGCTGGCAGGTGAGGATGTCGGCAGCCAAGGATGGTGCAATGGCGGGGGATGATGAAAATGAGGGCGACATACTTGGTGAGGGTTGGAACCCGGGTGGGATCCTGTCGGACTGCCGCTCATAGAGCCTCCCCCCTGCGACATTCTTTGCACTGTTGGAAACAAACGCACAAAACAAATCAACTTTTTAGCACATTCTTCACCACAAACGTATGTAAATATTAATAAAGATGTTTCCCAAAAGTTTCTTAATTCCTGTCACCACAAAAACTCAAGAATGACTAGCAAAAATCTTCCAATTTACTCATTCCACCCATCATCATTCACTATCTTGACCACAAATTTCAGAAATCAATTAAAAACGTAATCATTAATCATGTCAAGAATCATTAGATAAGACTTACGCAAGCCAACTCATGTGGAACTTTAGGAGCAAGGAAAAATGTCGTTGGCCGTTGGACAAAAATCCACAATAAAAAATTTACTCAGAAAATTTATCCATTTTACCTATGCACGTTTTTTATGTGTGTGACTCATAGTAATATGTAATAATATGCGTTGCTGCGGCTGGTACTGCTGTGACCAAGATACCCCAAAGAACTCATCTTATCATCTCATCATTTCCATTCATTCATGCTTTACCTGTACCATTATTCAATAACACAAGTTTATTCAGCATCAACATCACTTCTCTGAGTGGATACAAAGATACACGCGCTGATATCAAAGTGAACTATGCCTTTTGGTTGCCTTCCAAAGGGCTCATGGCTCGAGTGAAGCCAAAGTCTTGGTCGGCAAATACACTGTCGAACTTATCATAAATGAAAATGATGATAACAATAACAACGTGATTACTTGTTTCAGAATTCATTTTACTCAGCGCAACTCATTCACTTTTTTCATATCTTCTCTTCTCAAGTACTCTCCAACCATTATTATTGTAGTTCTAAAGGCCAATTAACAAGAGTGTAGTTTGTATAAAGACATAAATAGTAGCGGAGAGACTTTATGCCGACTTTATACTCATGTTGATGATGATGTGCTTGTGGTATTATTACTCGTTTTGGGAGATCGTAAAAAGCACTCAACCAATTTCTTCTTACCGATTCTAATCTATTATATTCATATGACTTATTATCATTTTTGCAGCAGCAAAAGCTATGCTGGTAGTAGTAGTAGTAGTATTGGTGGCGGTACAATTATTTTATCTCTCTCTTCTCTCCTGAATCCAAGTCAAGCTGCGAGTTTTTTTTTCAGTCAAAATAGAAGGGAGCTGCTGACTTGACTTGAGAGAGCTAGTGAGCATGAAAATGGCCAACTCTGCAAAAAGGGTCGGTTAATACTAGTCGGGAAAAAGAGACTACAATATACACACTTTTATATCAATACACCTATTATATATTATGAAGGATATGTTGATGGTCTTGTCTCTTGTGTTGTGTGAACATGTTTAATCTCTCCCAAAAAATGAAGAATGAGAGGAGAAATACCTTGATAAGAGGTAAAAATAATATATCCCATACGTAAGCACAAGGATTATCGTGGAAAGAATTTGGTAGCAGGTAGGTTAAGAAAAGAAGTGTATCATTTTTTGGCGAAAAACAGAAAGTGCACTCAAGTGCGAGATGAGTGGCGGTGGTAGCGGTGGTGGTGGCTTTTGGTTTTGCTGTATATGTATCAAGAAGAAGCAATAATAATGATAGATTACTGCCACTGCTACAACTATGACGAGATGGGAGTAGGTATTTTTTAATAATTTTAGAAGTTAGTACTGCTATTAGTATGAGATAATACGTACTCTCAAGTACGAAAAGAGACTAAATGTGCGGTGCTCTTTTTTTACTGGTAATATATTTTTTAGCAAGAGTAGTTTATCTCCGCTAATCATCAGAAATTATCGCAAAATAGAGTGGGAGAGAGAACTGTGGTAGCACGTACGCGTCTTCTAAAAGTTGGAGGTAGAAAATTGTATGGCTTTACTAAGAATGTTTACTACAGACTACACACTAATTCACCTACCACATTATTGGCAACACCACGAAAATCCATTTAATTAGCAAAAAAATGAATAAAAATAAAATAAAGTAAAAAAAGTACAAGGCTCTGTGCAGCCCGCAGTTGCAGTTGTTTTCGTTTTTATGTAAAGCTGTTTTCAATGGAGTAAAAGAGAATCCTCTATACGTAAGCATTACAGAGGGGAATCCCTTTTCTAGATTTTTTATGCATAAATATTTACTATGTTTTCATGATTTTTTATATTTATTTCGAATTTGCATTTTTAAAACTTGATTTTTTATGGTGGATGGAATGGATGGATAACGCCTCTCTACCCAGTGCAACCACTCCACGAAACGTCTCATTGTTACAGGAGAAACGACAAATGTAAAGGAGTTCAGTGATGCCTGTTTTTTTCAGAGCCTTGCTGCAGAAATCTTTCTGTATATGTTAATTTATACTTTATTATTGCTTGCATGACTTTTGGATGATTTTTTGTCTGCTACTATTAACCGCTATAGTGTAAAGGTTTAAAAAATGAATTGACAGACTATTGTTAAAAACCAACAATGCATAATACATAATCATAGTAATAATCGTGGCCATTACAATTTATTTATATTCTCTATTTTATGATATTCTTCGTACACGGTTTTAATCGCTAATTAAAGTGCACTCTGTCAATTTTAAACCCGTTCAAGTGTCATCCTATCCCATGTTTACGATCGCCTAAACAAGTTGCAACAATGATAATGATAGTAATAGGATTGACCATTGTTAACACTGCATATTTTAAAATTTCTTTTCCCCTCCCCACAAACCCTTCATTTCTAAGGTCTCTCCTTTCAAAAAATAATAATGATAATCGATTTGCACAATGGTCTTCTGTTAAGAGAGCAACTGCAACAATTGCCACTGCAGGATTCGCATTGCCTCAAATGCCATCATTATGATATACTGCGTTTACTTGACTTGCGTCTGTCTGGTCTGACAGGAAGATGTGTGCAGCAAAGGAGCATCGCTAATGTAAACACATAAAAAATTGCATTGATTATACCACATTACCTTTACCGCAACAGTATACTATCATCGTCATCATATCATTCAACAACGACTATCAACAATAAATACCTAAATACACACAAGTTGGTTGGTAATAATAATGATTATCAACGAAGTGAACAAGCCAATCTTACATTTATATCGCTAATCAAACAAGCCATTAAAGCCAACAAGGCAGATTTTTTATCCTCAGATATAGGCACACACGCAGAAAGGAAATTTATAACTACTACTAGTACGCAGAGTAATATAAATAAGTACTTTTGCTTTGTAGCAACACAGTTATTGTAAAAAATTGTCTGAAGAACACGCATATAAAACACCGGTCGGTTTTGCTGCTGCTAACGCTCATCATCTTCTAGTATCTACTAGTAGAACAGCTTATCAAAACGAACATTTAAAATGCACTTTTTTATATGCAAGTTTGCATGGGCACATGATATGCATGTATGCATGTATCGCAACATTCTTTTATCGTTTTAAAGGTGCAAACTAAAAAAATCGTTTTCAAATGTGCATTATTAAAATCATCCACCGTGATAGCAGAGGAAATGTCTGTTTAATTATATGAGTAGCATTCAAGCTGGTATGCTGCTAGAGAACTCCGTATCATAAAAAAGGTGCTTTAAATGTTCAGATAAGAATCATCCCTTGTAATATTATATCTAAAATGCAATTCAATTGCAAATACGTGCCATCATCAGCTTCAGAACCATCAAACATCTTTTAAAAGTAAAGTCCAATAAGTCGCTATAATTTTTTTTTCAACCCGCCCATATCACATCATATGATGATTGCTCCTTCCAACATTTTGCATTATTTCTCCACATATTCGAGTCTATATGAATGATATGAGACCTGTTGTGAGCAATTTGTACAATATTTTTTTGCGAAAAAAATGGCCAATCAAGAACCACACATCACATCAACTTGCATTTATGTGAAGTGTGCTTTGTAGGTAAAGTTTAGTGTGTGTCGCTTATCATCACATTCTATCAATAGTAATCTTGTAGTATTATATAGCCGCATTATTATACAGTCAGTATCAATAACCATAATCGTAAAATATGTAGGCATATCATATGAGTTACAGGGATGGATTTTACTGATAACCTTCTTGTTGGTAATGCATACTCTCAAAAGTAGGAAAAAAGGGATGCATGAATATTGTAATTGTAAAAGTCATTTTTAAATCATAAAATTTTTAAAATGATGATGAGCCTGTCCATTAAACTTTTGCTTGTGTACGATCTCCCTGTACACTTTACGCATTTTATTTAAGCACTCATTGCGGATAGGTACTTTGGTACAATTTGCATATAAGCCTATGTGCACATCAGTAGTGATTATTAGGTAGGCGCATTTAAGTTTTATGAATTACAAGCTTTTTTTCTCACTAATTGAAATCCAAAAAAATAAGCTTGACAAGCAAAAACAGTACATGACCGCCCTGTTTCAATTGTTTAATTGTACAAAATTCCACCTCATTTTTTTATTCCAATCCTTTTTTAAACAACGGAAGTAACATTTTCTCATTTCAGAAAACACAAAAAACACAAAGAATGAAGAAGACGTGGTGACGTGAGCAAGTGCAAGATGAAGCAAAAAACGGACTTAAAATCAGTCTCGGCAGTTTATCAACAGTTTAAAAAAGAAGTAGTAGTCGCTAACAAACCAACTTTGTTATTTATGGGCTTGTTGCAAGCACAGTTGAACTCTTGGCTCTGCAAGTCCGTATTTGCGTATGAGAACGCAACTTTGTATAAAACTGTACAAGTACACATTAGACAATTTATCTGAACAAGTTGAGCATTTATTAAAAATATATGTAATCGGAAACGGATTTCGTTGTTGAACACATTATTTGTTCTCCTTTGATACGCATTGTTTGCGCATTGTTTACTTTTTCCAACTACCTGATTCCCTCTTTCAAGCAGTTCTTCACTCTCTTGTCTTCTGTCTTGATTGGGTATTTCATTTATAAGCTTTTTGAGCTCAACTCCTTATTACACGATTTCCACTACGACCATAATATAATACCACCATCAGCGCTTCAGAGTTGCACATCTTCTTGTGCCAGCACTTAATTCTCAATGAAACATGCCTGACATGACATGACATTACTGTTTTTCCCTTTTCTCTTGTTTTGCGATGCGTAATAACAACAACCGTGATGATGATCATGATGTTGCAAACAAGCAGCAGGATTTATTTGTGGTTTCGTTTGTTTCACCAAGTCTTCATGTTGCTCAATCCATTTTTTTTTTTCTTTGAAAGAAAATCGCTCTCTAAATGATACATTTCAGCTTTCAGATAAAAATATATTCTTCAATGTTCGTTCACACACAGAAAAAAATGTGATAGTTATACTTGTCTCCTCATTTCAAGAGAGGGAGATAGGAAGCGGAGATATCAATACGAAGGAAAAAAGCTGAACTCTTTGAACTTATGAAGTGCAAAAAAAAGTATCAAGCGGAATGCCCATAATTTTATGCACAATGAGAAGTTATATTCGAATGAGTGCATGCATAATATTATGCATATGCTTGCATTTTATTTTATGTCTTTTATTATTGATATTGATAAAATAAATTGTGCACCTCGTCTTCTCCCCTGTTTTTATTGCCATATAATAGGTAATACTACTTCAGAGAAGTATGCGCATAACTTGCATAGGTAACAGTAATAAAATATAAAATGTCGTTTTTTGAAAAAAAAAATGGGAAAGAATTTCTGACTTGTGACTTGGCTTAGATTTTTATTGCCATGTAGCATCGACGATTGTCATCTTGTAGTATAATCTTAATACTTCTTGAGAGTACACGCACCAAATTGGCCGAATCTACATCTCTCCCTGCACTTGACTTGTTGGATATCACAATTTTTATTACAACTAATAATATATGCATAAAAATACTAATAAATAATAGAATGTATTTTTGACTTGACATGAAATTCCACAAGTCACAGGTAGTAATATTTAATGATGTCCTCTTTTTATTTCATCCATCTTTCCCCGTTTGTAAGTATAACTTAAGGCAGTCTCAATAAATATTATAAAGCGTAAAAAATTGAGAAGACCAGACCAGCCACCACTCTACGGCCATTTTAATAGGACAGGATGATATTTATGCAGTGAACTTTTTTTTATACATGACATGTCATAATCATAATTTTTGCACATGAGTATACTGGCAGATACTCAGGGGAGGAAGAAAAAAATATGTTGTTTGCATGTACTTCATTTAGAATTTATTAATCGGGGAGATGGATTTGCCGGTGGCATTTTACAGTGCATAAATTTTATTTTTAGCTAGGTTTATATTTCTTCGTAGGTATATTAATATTCATCCGTATAGATTAACCTATGCATAAATAATGAGTAGAAGTGTAACGGATTAAATTTATAATGAGCAAGGTTACAAGGGGAACTTGAGTCTATTGTGTTCCGACCCATTATTGCTTTTATAACGATAAAATAGCAAATTGTAATCTAAAATCTGAACAGAATGGTAATATGGAGAATGATGATAATGGCGTTTGATGAGCTTGTAAAGTTTTGTAAGTACAAAATGTAATCAAAGTGCATTGCTAATTAATTCTTTCTTTTTTTCGTATTTTTTTAATGAACGTAATGGCCTAAAGGGTTTAGTTTAACTATCGTGTTTTCCGCAAAATTAGTAGAGAGAAAATTAAATATAAAAAAAGATAATGAGAGTAGTAAAAAAAATTACTTTGAGAGTAGGAATGCATGGAACCGGAATAGTATCTGGCTACCCGTGATGTGTTCACTTCACTGAAGAAGACATCGGCAGTGGCCATATCCTCCACTCCGAGACAATTTGAAGAGGAGGTCGTCGTGTTGTTAGGTGTTGTGGATAACAGATCCGTTGCTGAGCTTATTCCGGAAGCGGGTGATGAACAATGAGAGTGAGAATTTGTGGAGGAGGAGGTGTGCTGATGAGGATGAGAGTGAGGAAGCTGCTGCTGCTGTTGCTGCAGGTGATGATGATGCTGTTGTGATACTGAGCCGGTTGATGACGATGAAGATGTCGGCGATGCGAGGAAATGCGTCTCCATATATCTCATCAATAGACACTATGCCTACTAAAACCTATCAATTCTTTCAAAAAGTCTTCCTCTCTGGAAAATATAACATTGTCACTTTTGAATATAAGCTGCTTATTTTACAGTTGATGACACACGAATTATTCTTCTAATCATTTTGCTCCCTGCTCACTCATTTGCTCACTATCTTTCTATCTTTATCAATCAATCAAAAAACTTTATTGAAAGAGTGAGATCTGCACAAATATAACTTTTTCCGCTTCACAATTTATACACAAAATCATAAAGTTTTGAAGTTTGAAAACTCACTGACGAAAAGAAAGTTGTCTGCTAGTTAAAGTCACATTTGTCTTTTCACACAATTGTCATCACATTATATTATGCATAAACTTTTTGTTTGAATTGACAACAATTTGACAATTTGAGAATAATGGCACGTGAACAAATATAGTCACTCCCACAAACACAATATAATAAGCGTAGTCTCAAACGAAAGACAATTTTGTTAATACGTTAATGATATTGAGGAAAAAGCATAATATGAAGCGGGTTGTACAATTTTGCAATTCAAATACTTTTCCGAAGCACGATAATCTATTTGACAAATTGATTGTAAATGTATCTAAACAGGTTCCGAGACAATAATAATGTATAATATCCGGGTGAATAAGTGTGATAGATTTTCTTTGCAAGAAAGTATAAAAACTGATTTGAAGTTTTCGTCTTCGTTTTCTCTAGCAATACTCACGCATATGTGTAATGATAACACAGCATCAATGAATCAATGAATGAGATTGAGATAAGATATTTTGCCAAGAGATATAAGACACCTACACAACAAGAGGCACAAAAAGTCACTGCTGCACACACATGATTTATCAGACAACAAGACAATAAACAAAACACTACTACATACAACGGAAAGTCCCCCTGGAACTGCTGCTGGAGAAACTGGAGAAGAAGAGCACAACAAATGTTTGTGTATTTTCTCCCTCTCTTTCTTTCTTTCAAGTTCCTAGTCAACTCTGTTCGTTTTCTCCGAAAAATGTGGACTTGCTCTGTGGTTACAATTTCTCTGTCTCATGTGCGGTGTGTGTTGCAAGCAAAACTAAACTTTTTTCTTTCGTTCTTTCTCACAAACTTTTAGTTTTTTTTCATATCTCAAATGTATGCACACACTTTCAATATAATAGACACACAAAACAAACAACAACAATCATATAGGCATGTTGGTGTGAACTATATTATATTCTTGATGTTCATGATGATTCGGATGATGCATATGAGAAAATGCATGCATTCATATAATATTTTACTTTGTTATATCTGTGATCATAATAATACTCGTTCGCTGGATTCTGCTATTGTGCTGCTGCCCGACTCGGAGCACACAATCACTATGACTGAGGCAAGGAAAGAGCCGATAGCGAGCTTTTTCTTATCTCCCCAGCATCTTCCCTATCTCTCGTTTCCCTTGTCTTCTCCTTTCTATTATTCAACGACTGTGAGAGAGCAAAGGAAAAATAAGGGAATAAAGTTTCTCGTTTTTCTTCTGCCTTTTTTCCCTTCATGTACAATATATATGCTTATTGTAACATGTAGCGTACACGCTAACGGACGGTACCAGTTAAAAAAGGGCTGCTGAAAAAGATATAATAGTTTTTTGTGTGTGATGGAGAGAGATGATGATGATCCCTGCTATATTCTTCCTTGTGCTTACTTTTTGCAGAGGAGCGAGCGAGAAGAGACTCGGAATGTGACTGTGTACGTACGTACATGAGCAGCGTACCATTCTTCTTTCATGATGATGAAAAACGCAGAGTGGTCTGGTAAAGTGGTAGGCAAAGAGCATTTTGTTATTGTTGGAGAAACACATGTGGATAGACACATTAAAACTTCTAACATTTCATATGTAGGCAAATGCTCATAAGATTATACAACAGGAGATATGAAGGCAGACCTTACACACACAGAACATACATACATGCATAATATCATACAACAGCAGCATACAAGATAAAAAGTCCATTCTTCTCTGGGTTTACACACACTGATATCTCATATGAATGGGGTGAACAAGGAACTTACCAACAAAATATATTGTGTGATAGAGGAACAAGAACTTGGAGGGATACATGCATAAACTGTGTAGTAGGTTTTATATGGAGCTCTTAGGGAGAAGGAGGTGCCGTTTAAGAGTGTCTAGGCGGAGCCTCATTCCGGTAGAGACAGCCTCCATATCGAGCCGCTTCAAAGGGGAAAATTGTGATTTTTTAGTCTGTCCCATGAACAAACTGTGGCCACTGCCCACAAAATACAATAATAATATTGGATATATATAAAATATGTAATAAAAGAAAATATCTTTTTATAAAATTCTAAAGAGAGATGAGATATTCTCATCTTCTGCATGTACAATAATCGTACTGATAGTTGCACAATGTACAATATCGTTTTTGAAAAGAAGATGAGAGAAAAAAAATTGTTTTTCTATTCATTCCATTGAATAGTTTTGCTCGTGCTCTTGTGAAAATAAAATGAGACAAACACACAGCCACAGCTGCACAGAGATTTCTGTTCAAGTTGAAACATTTTAAAATGGGAAAAAATGTGAAAGGGATGAGAAAAAAGTCGAATATTAATGAAAGATACAAAAATAAATCTTTCGCTGATGATGGTTGTGATCATGATGATCAGATGCGACACGATGCAGAAAAATTGTCATAAAAAAGAGACAGGGAAAGAGAGAGAGAGAGAGCTGACTCGTCAAAAGTGTGTGATATAATTTATTAAAGAATGACTTGTGTTCATTCTTTCTCTGCTCATCATCCGCTCTAGTTTGCTTTTTGCACTGCAATAATCACCAGAAAAAGAGAACCGCGCAGGAGATGTTTCCACCAACTGCACTACTAAATATATACGCTTCTTTGCTAGGTTAACGACCATCATGATCATAAAGAAACAGTCCATAAAGATGGAAAAGATGAGACATGATGCGACATAATATCACACATTGATTAGAATTATCAGGGAAACCCATCTTTGTTTAAAAATCTTCAGCCAACTTGGTTTTGGAATACATCTTTCTTTAAGTAGGGAGTGTGAGATGTATGTATATATTAGTGCATATCCCAGTGCTCCTCTCTCACTTATTTTTTGGCAATGCACACATTTTTACGCTCTTTTCTTGTCAGTTGGTTTCTTTCTGAACAAAGGTGATATCTTGATCAGTCCCTCATCTCGCATACAGCAGCAGTGGTGGTAACACAACTGCAACTGATTTTATTTTTCACAGATATGATGAGTTTGTTGAGAGTAGAAAAGAGGAGAGTGCTGCTACACACGCATAAAAAATTGATGGCTTATCGTATCATATCATATTTTACTGGTTTTTAAGTTAAGTATGAAGAAAGAGAGTCCCAACCTAACCCATTATTATTATTGTCACCTGAGCTCCTTGTCTACTTTTGCTGCTCCTGTTATAAAAGAAAAGCTTGTCTCTGTTCATCATCATCAAAAACACTAACACCACCACCATTTTTATTATTATATCTGCTTTATTCAAGTTACTTCACTTCATTTTTTATCCTTTTTACACTGAACACCACTATACCATCATCATCATCATCACCGCACCACTATTTTACCACTGATCATCTCGTTTGATCATCTTTTTTTCTTCTTTTGTTGCGGATTGTGATGATGATGGTGTCGTTGGTGTCGTTGTCGCCATCATCACTTCATTCATTATTCCATTAACCTACCTTCTCTTGATTTGATCAGAAAGCATCATCTCGAGCTGTCGCTTTGCTAAATGGAATAAAACTAGAAAAGGTGTGTATGTGTTTGCCTGTCCATGTCCAAGTTGATTTTTTGACAAGATAGCATTTTTGTTACTTGTAAGGAGAAGTGTGGAGAAGAGGAGCAGAAGCAGCAAGTTTGTGCACTAGATATTATAGTTCTCCTGTCAACCCAATACAAAAAAATGTGCGTGACACATGAACATCTTCCTCACTTCTGAAAAAACTAGTAGAGCATATAGACATTCAACATTAGAACGAGATACCAAAAAAAGCAAGTTTATAGCGTATTGCCACAATAATAATGATATCATTGTTGTCGTCACCTCCTGCGCTTATTTTTCACACTTCATAAATATCGCACAAGCGCCATCCCCATAATAATCTTATCGTTATACTGTCAACAAGAAAGCTTTGAAAAACACAAAGCCATTATATCACGGCCATGTGGATGACACGCAGGGGCAACCGCAAACAATTAAGCTACAAGAGTCATTAGCGAATTTTCACCGTTGTTCCATTTAACAGACAATACAATGAAGCCGTTTGCCACTGCAGTAGTATTGGGTCAATTGTTTATGTTTACACAGGGGTTTCATTTACTGTTTAAAAAATGTCAACGAACTTTTTTTGCGTGTTTGGTATTCTTAAATAGCACCTCAACAAGAATCAATATTTGACCTGCTTCCAACTCTGGTGCCTCAAACCTTTTTTTAAAGATACCGACAGAAAGATCAGTAAAATGTGCACAATGCAAATGCACCTACTACGTATCTACTTATCTTGGTAATGTACTTGGTTTAGTAGCAAAAGAATAATATGCAAACGCCACAATAAACAATGTATTTATGTCGCATTTATTGCAGAGTGATTTTTCTAATCAGATTGGCACCCTCCGTTATTCTCCTCCTTCCCCGTCTTCCCAAAGTCATCAACATGATCAACGCGAAATGATAGCTGTGTACATTTTTCCTCCCACAACAGCACGCACAAACAACAAAAAGTAATCCTCTGTGATTTGTGTCCATGTCCTCCTTTTTTAAATAGCAGAAATGATAACTGCGATACTGCAACAGTTAAATAGCTGACTGACTAAGAGAACTATAAACGACTGAGAGAACGATTACAATAGATCCTTTCCTAAAATTGTTTGTCGTTGGAGTCGTGATGTTGATATGAAATGATGTGAATTGATGATAATGCGACGCATGTTATGCATTAGCAGCCGTTGTAGTCTAGTTGGTGGTAATCATAATGAAAGACATTTTTGTCCATGACCTAGACCATGAAGGAAAAATCGAGTTTCGAGAGATGGGGCAACAGTAAGAATTTATCAGAGACACTCACTCTCTCTGGATGGCAAGGCCAGAGAGACAGAGAAAAGCCGCTTTGTCATTCTTATCTCAGTTTATACAGTCGTTCACTCGCACTTTGCGTATTCCTCCGAAACTGTTTCCATCATTGTTGTATAGAGTATGGTACTTTTTGATGATGAACTTGCGTAAGAGTAAGATGCAGAGGGGATTTATGTAGATTTCCCATAATATTTTGTTTTGTAGTCGGAAGCTAATCGGAGCTTGAGCTTGGAACACCTTCTAGTTACTAGTTTCTTCTGGAAGGGAAAAGGGACATAGCGATGTAAATTCAGCGAACAATAATTTGTTAAAGTGGGAAGAAATTTTTTGCTTGTAATCAAATTGTGGCTGAATTGCTAAGTTTTCTTCTAAATCTTAAGCATTAACGACAAATTCGTAATAATTAAGCATGCATGTTAAGATTTGAATGACTTTTCGCAGATGGAAATTATGTATGCGAAAGGTAAACACTGAAAGAAAGTAAAAATTAAGGCATTTAAAATCTTGCGCGATCAATCACCGATCATTATATGCAATGATATCCTTCCCTTTCTACAGATCGGAGCGCGAACGCGATGAGCTGATCAAGCATTTATACATAGCGTCAAACGTGCTGTTTGCTATTGGTGAATGTTATCATCGGAGTTTTTATCGGTGGTAATCGGTTATGTCGGCATCTAGGTCGCTTTGCTCCTTTTGTGATGTGATGATGACGCTATATATACTGTACATTTAACAAATAAAGTCTGAAAGTGTGGAATTTTTGAAAAAGAGAAAGAAGACGCGTGAGATAGATGGGTATACGGACTCAAAGAAGTTTACGGGGAAAAGAAGAATGGAACGGTCGTTATCTTATCTTGTCCGATAGTCCGGTGGTGGTGCTCTCATGACTGCTGCGCTGCTTCTTCACTTCACAACAAAAGAGAGAAAGGAAAATGGATGATGAGATGGGGGGAGATGAACTTCTGGTATGGAATGGAGGAGAAGACACGAGCCCATTCATCCTCATCTCATTAGCTTATCTCTTGCTTCTACTTCTTATGATGATACTTTCAGTTTGGCTAGCTAGTTATGTGCTTTTAGTAGCAGATACATTTTTTAAACTAAACCAGAAACCAAAAAGCTAACAGGACTTACTGATAATAAGGATCGATCAGTGTGCGTTTGAGGGTGAATTACATATAGCAATGAAGCAATGCCAAAAAGATTTTAGAGCTGAAAATCGAGAATGCAAAAAATCGATTAAATTCTAGAACGAGGCTGATATGATGATGGATTTTCATAATAAAAATAGAAGATGCTGATGATACATGCTTGTTTACACTATCATGCCTCGTTAAGGATGGATAACAGTTATATAATCAGCCTATAATACTACAGTCTATCTTTTAACAACAATTTATTATTTTTCAACAGAAAATGCCAATCTTATTATGTCAGATTACCATTATTGATATGTATTTGATTTTGAGTGTGTACATTCACCCTATCATTATGCATTTAGCAATGCGTACATGACTGGGGAGAAAGGAGATGAGATGCGCAGATGAGATTTTCTCCTCCATTTTTTCCCATTTACTTTGTTTTGATCAAACATCAAATATTATTATCTCGAGCTCTAGTCTACTACTACGCAATGCACTAAAACGCACCAGAAGCAGAAAACTTGTCTGTTTAAAAGTAAGCGAACATGGCAATATCAAGAAAATAATCATGATCGTCATCATCAGCAGCAGCAGCATCACGATGAAAATGAACCAAGAGAGAAGTTATATTTTTTGAGGAACATTGGTAGTCATATTATTATTATTACCATTATCGTAATCATAATCTTCCATCTTTCCTTCTAGAGTTTTGTGCGTTCTCTTGTGAGCGTTTCATTCTGAATATTGTGTGCATGTAGCAGTAGTAGCTCTTTTGGTGGAGGTGGAAGTATCTGAGAGCTTTTTTTCTTGCTTTTGGGTAAAGCACTTTTATTCTCTTCTCCGTTTTCTTTTTCTTGGAGCATAATGAGCTGCGATATGATGGTTTTATAGGAACTTTTACAATGTGGTTATGTGATGTATGATGATGACGAGCAGAGAGACGAGCATCTTTGCGAGCATTTGAGAATGAGGAGAGAGATGAAGATTCATAAGAAGAGCAGAAGGAGAGCAATATGAGTGCTCTGGTTTGGCATTGTTATATATGAAGGTATAACATGCATACAAGCGTTACTTTATCAGAAGGACAGGAGAAGGAAACAAGATGAAGAGGAGAGATGTGATATGCGATGTGGTGGTGGTGGTGGGAGAGAAGCGAAGAATAAGTAGGAAAAAGAGTGTTTCTTTTCTGTGTTCGTGCCTTGTTTGGAGAATGGATGAATGTGAAGGCGTGTCTTGGCCAAGTTCTTGAGAAGAACGGCATTGCACAAGGGAAACTCCCAGAGGAGGTTCGCCAGCGATAACAAACTGGCTTTCTATATGTTATAAGCATGCAAGGCGATATACACAGGTGGTATATCGGGCACACTCATGTATATACGTGTTCATATTGTTCCCCCTATCTCTTCCACATTCTCAATCCCATTCACTCTAGAAAAGAGTAACAAGACAAGGGAGCAAAACACAACGAACGCGAGTGAGCTGAGTTTTCAAGAGAGAGGCAAAGCTAGTAAAGCAAAAACATCACATTATTGGATTCAATTCAAGGAGAAAAACGGACTTGGAATCTGTGAGATTTTGAAGAAGCTTCCTCTTCTTCCTATTTTTTATTCTTTTCTGTTGTGAGAACAGAGCATTGCCAAAGCTTAAAGTTGTGCTGAACATGGCTCCTATCCTTACGAGAAAAAATTTTCTGAAAAAAAAAATCTTTTTCCTTGTGCAGCTCCTGCTTGTGCTTCACTGTTGTGTTTGCGCTAGGAAAGGCTGCTGATAAGATGATGCGGAATGATATGCCTTTGGAATAGAAGACACGGACAGAGAATGCTTTTCCTGCTTGTCGCTCTGTTATTTCGTTGAAATTCTCTTCTTGTGAGAAGGAGAGCGACTCAAAAGAGAAGAGAGAGTTTCTCCTTCCGGATCCGGATTCATTCGCAGAAGAGAGATAAGAAAGAGAAGCATTTCGTGCTATGGAATATGCCTCAGTTTCTGAATGCATGTAAGATGTATAATGTGGATGCATAATGTATTTATATGCTCGACTTGTGTTACTAAATGGAGGGAAGGGATGGCCTCATGGAGGGAAATCGACAAAAATGTAGGGAGGGACAAGGAAGTGAGTTGAACATTTTTTATCTTGAGCAAAAACGTAGATGATGTTTTTTTTTCGTAGAAAAACGGAAATAGTTTATGGCAGAAGATTTTTATATTACATACACATATAATATTTTGGAGAATACTGAAAGGAGATAGTCGTCAATCAATATACAATCACGAAAGAGGAAAGCTTCTATGTATGATAAAATATTAGGGGCTTTTTGGGAATCCGACTTCCTT
>JAQIXW010000648.1:0-26550 GCA_034700685.1 Willowsia buskii
AGATAGATGTGTATGCGGAACGACATCACAGAAGAGTTTTTTATGACTATGGCTATTTTTACAAGCGAATATTATGAATTCACTCAAAAATACTCTGACGCTGACGGCATAAAAAGGCCAGGCAAATAAGAAAAGGCTAGGTTTTACTTTTTAAAATGGTTATAATAAAGATGGAAAGTGATGCTGCTGTATCATCAGCTACATAACTAGTGAATTTTTTCTTGTCTAGTCATATGAATTGGGTGATGATGACATGATATTATTACTTGTGCTTTACTATGAAGGAAAATATATAATAAATTTGTACTAATACCGGTGACTGGTGACAATACCCTTTTCTTCCGAGGTGGAGTTTATGTGCCCTATTTGCACTAAAATCATAATCGGTGTGTTTATTATGTCCCGCGGATGGTGTAATAAAGAGTCACGGTTAAAGTTTCCGAAACATGTTGGGTTGCTTCCGCCTTGTTTCGTTGTATTAGTTGTCACCTTGTTTACCATCAATTCTTTTTACGATGTCGTAGTCAAATAGTGTAAACTGCAAATGAATTAGAATATTGTGGGGCAATAAACTTATAAATAGTTTGACCCAAAATAGGTTTTTATAGAAAAAGAATGTAGTCAGTCCCGTATTTTGAAGCTAGCGTCAAAGCAATTTGTACGTAGGTATATGGTAATTTAGACTGAGATGCTCGTAAATTTTTGACCGTAAAAATGACAATACCGTGTCAGTGTTCGCACTCCATTAACAAGTAATCAAAGTGACAAATGAAGCATTCTTATTTTTTAATGAAATATCTTTGCTGCTCATTGAAAAAAAAGAAATCCACACTTTTCCTTTCCTTTTACTGCGATTTCATGACACAACACTGTCGCCTTTTCGAATTGTTTTGCAGCTTAGCAGAAAAGATTGCAATGACGATGCCGCAAGCTTTCGGATGAAAAATGAATCTCGTGTTGTTCTATTCTACACGAGTTTTTATAACAAAATGTGATGATGATGATGAAAAGCAATGTATGCTGTACTTTCAGCACTGTGATTGGGAAAGAAAGGGAGTGAGCACGGTCAAAGTTCCATATTTGGCACCCCCTCATCATCTTCATTGCTCATCGTCGTGATTCAGCTTGTCATTAGCAAACTCATTGTTGCAGGACATATATAGGAGTTAATAATAAATTGCTCTCGTTTTTGCTTTCCTTTTCAAATGTTGAATGCTATGATAAATATATGAAGATGATCATGTTGCTGATGGGCATGATCAATGATATTATTGTTCTTATCTTCTACTTAGTTTGTGTAAATGTGACCGCGCAAAAATTATGGGGGACTTTCCTTGATGAATGTGCATATTTAAACTTGTGTTTGTTTGTCAATAACTCCATATATGGGTTTTGTAAATGTAACATTAATTCTTTCGTATCCTCTACTATTACACATACATATTCTTTTTTATGCAGTTAAAGCCAACGTGGTGGGAAAAAGGATCATCATGGGAAATACCCGTCGTTGTACTTGACGCATATTTCCATTTTACTCATAATCAGCTCAGATATTACATAGGGATTATAATGCTGATGTCAACAGCGAATTGACACTAACAGCGTGCTCTTGAAACAAGAGACCATTATTTTATCAATGCCAATTTAGAAAGAAGAGATCTGTTACCTAAATTGCGGCTGCATTAGTTGCCATATGTATCCTTTCTGATACACCTTCCAAATTAAAAAGTGAAGAAGGCGGTGTTGGAATGATACTGCATACTAGTTGTTCTAGTCCTAGTCATACTGCTGGTTAGCATTACTAACTATTGTAATTTATACTATGCTGTCATTATTATCATTCCTCTTGTTATTGGATAAGTCCAAGGGGAAAAGGGAAGTGGAATGTGTAGTGCATTGATGCGTAAACTTGTACTCATGTTTTTGTAGTTGCTCTCTTGCTGTTTCTCTCCTGACTCTTCACGGATACATACGTAACATATAATTTGAAATTCTGCAACAAAAAACAAAAATATTACATTCTATTGATCATCTTCACTTGACACAACTTATGAGCAATTTTTATACCCACTTTTACTATAATTTGTGGGTATAAAGGTACGTGCAATAAGTATGCGTTCAGATGGAGATGATTTTGGTTCATGTAACAATTTCTCTGTTCCCATTTTGGTTGCTATTTTTCAGATGACGGGAATAATGATGATGAGAGGAATAAGCAAAAAAGTTCAAGTCAAGTTGAATCATTTTTGTGTGTGGAATTTGTGTTACATGTGCTTATTTTCTTCTTTTCTCGGCTTTGCATATTTTTAGGTATTTTTTATCACTTGAACTTATAGTAAGCAAGTGTAGTATTTACAAGCATGCATGTGTGAATAAGTGACACACATCCTCACAGTAAATCTTTTCGCCTCGACAAACATACACACATAACTTATTATGCGCTTCAGCGACAACATCTCATCTGCCATGATGATGATACGTTCGCTCTTCTCCGTTCACGTATAATATTGTTATGAAAGAACAAGTGCATCCACAACACGCAATTTATATAATATATTGTTGCAGTCAGCCAGCAACATTTTCTCTGCGTAGTATACCTATATGTTTGAAGACCTTGTTTGCAATAAAAAATCCAAATAGACAGCAAACAAAAGACACTACCACAAACTAACAATAATAATAATAACGACAACGTATGAAAAAAGATTCTGTTTATATCTTGTGTAAAGAAAAAAGCCTTAAGGTGGAGGAACAACAAAGAGGAAAGAATGAGAAGAACAAAGAGAATAAATGAAAGGGCAAGAAAAATGAGTGAGCGTAACAGCCATCAGCATTACAAGAAGAAGGCTCTTAAATTAGAAGAGATATAGAGTAAGATTCTAGCAACAGAAAAAAAATGTTGAAATACGCAGAAAGGAAAAATAAAAAGAGGAATGGAAGAAAAGCTTACAATACCAACTTAGAAATACGTATATGCTTTGCTAGTCGAATTTTTTAAAGAGTCCACAGAAGAAGTGGATTCTATGTCCGTAACTAACTGTTCAAGCTGGAATCCATTTTCGGCACAAAAAACAAAATGAAACAGAACAGAAAAACAATGATTCATTGATGATGGAATGGTTATGCAGAAATAGAAACATAGTCATATAGAAAATCCTGGCTTGCATTCGTGAATGCCTGCGTTGCATAAAATCCCATAATGAAAAGTGTTTCGTGGTGCGTAGATTACATAAAATGCAACGCATATTTTTACAAGTTATATAGTGTATGCGTTAACATTTCGATATTTATTCATCTCAATTCATTTCGTGTTTGCTGTCAGCAGAATTGCACAAAAATGAGTTGAAAACACGAGAATGAGCTATGTGAACAAAAAAAAGCTTTGATTCCTTTTTAGGAAGAATCTGCAACAAAAAACAACAACTGCAGGCTGCGTTGTACGCTCTTCCTCTCGTGGCTTCATATGGCAGAGAGGCGACGGATATTTCAGGATGTGAAATGTGAAAGATTGATGCGCCCCTTCGAGGTTTGATCGTGATGGTGGTGTTGGTGATGATCAATTTGATGCTCATCATCATCAAGCCATGCAGGTTATTTCTCTCATCGCGAGCCAGAGTTAACTCGTACATATGAGTAGTAGAAAAAAGCAAGGAAAACTAGAGATTCCCATCAACACCACTTTAGAGTATCAGTGGAAATGTACTTTTCCTAGTTTATTTTGTGATTTTTAGTTTTTTTCTAGCCAGTAGAGAGCCACTTTGTAAATTTTTCATGTGGCTCGCTTCTCGCTTTCAGCACTCCAGTCAATATGGTGGTGTAGTACAAGAGCAGGAACTATTCATAGCTTGTTGATAAAAGTCTATACTTAAAAGTATCTCAACAACAGTTATCTAGACCGGCACAAGCATCTAATGTGCCTCTACTATAAAACAGTGGACACACTCCAAATCCCCAGTTGAGTTTTTGAGCACTTCAGAGAATCATCACCTTGATCACCAGCTTTGAAGCAATAATGAAAGCAAAACTCAATCATACTAACTACAGACCTGTCTTCATCACCATGTCAGATTGTATCACAAGTACTACGTTTCTAGGAAGGAAAACCTGATTATACCCATTTATTGGCGGATACCTACAACTACGCTGCGATAAGAACGCAAGTGATACTACTGATAGTGTATCAATTCGAGTGAAAGATTTGGGCACGATTGAGTGAGCATCATGAATGTTACTGTAACCGTTAAATTCAACGAAAGCAGCATTTCCGATTCCGTTTCGTGGGATGATGTGTAGTTTAATCAATGCTGTATAGACTTTACGCACAAAATACGCGTTGTGCAAATACAGATTTGTATGAACGCAGTGTTCTAAAAATACCGCATGCAATTCAATGATATCGTTTTATTTCTTTTTATTTTCGTTCAAACCAAAGCACCATGTTGATGTTACCATGTATGGGTAGTAACTACACATTGCAATTCTCAATGTTTTTTTTCATACTCTTCATGAAATAAAAACTGAAAAAAATGTACATAGGTAGGTAGATTCATTCATGTAGGTAAATACAAGGGTTCCAATAAGAAGAGAAAAGTTGGAATGATACTACAGGGTGAACTGAAGAAAAAAGAGCCTTCCACATTCCCTTTGTATTTTTCCTGTTTCTATTCATTCCACATTTTATATGTATTTCTATATGATATGACCTGCCAATATTCAGTCAATAATACTCTTTTGCTCCTTACTCTCGTTCCTCCTCTTATTCTTCTTTTTCTCCTTCGTTTTGCGTCTCTAATCTTCTTGAGCTGGTTACTACTGCCTCTTGAAATACCCTTCGCTTCTCTGGATGAAATCCAATTTCACTTTCAAACTTATATGTACCAATTTTGAATGGGGAAAGAAGGAGCTGAGATTATTTCTCCTCTATACGGATAAACACAATGAGGAGAATGCTAAGCTCAAGTTTTTGGAGTGTGTATATGCCATACTAAAGCGAAAACGGTTCTGTGTGGATGAGGATGATGAAGAAAAGAGTTTTTAAATCTGCAAGTGTGTTCCTTCGCATCCATCTCCTGTCAGTTTTTGCATTATATGGACGTGTAATGCAAGACATATGTATGTAAACAACTTTCCGGGCATATATACACACAATAAAAAGTGGGTATAATATAATCATACAGGTACAAAACATTCAACTTTGTCATTATTAAAGTTGTTGCATATTAAGCTTGTTACAGTTCTCCTCAGCAACAACAAAATCAAACGCATCTTTGGGAAATTTCCTTCATTCTTTGCTCAAACTCAAAAGATTTCTCTGGGTGTTGTATTATAAGTGTTTTGTCTGCCATACTCTTCCACGAAGAATGTGTCCAAAGAGAGATTTGCTTGATGTTCCTCGTGATTATCTATGAAACCCTAAAACGGAATAGAAAAGTCCATAGAAAGCACGAGTTTTAATTCGCATTGTATTTTGTGTGCGCATATCATGTTTGTTATATTTATATTGAATATTTTGAGTTTTATGGTATGCCCAACTACAATTCGTTTTGCAAGTTAAGTTATGAAAGTTTCCTTTTTTTTCATTGAATCCTTTTTGCAGGTCATATTGGATTTTCAGTATTAAAATTATGGAAAGACTCCAGTATTCATCCTACGCTTGTGTAAACAGATTACAACATTCAAATCGGAAAATTAATTTCATTATATATGTATTTGACATAAAATAGTATAGAATATAGAATAATGCATTGAAATAAGCAAGCAGACGCTTTTCTGTGTGGGCACCAAATTCAATTCGAATGTAAATGCTACCTACATACAGCAACCTAAGTAGCTTATACACTTACTTATGTATTCTTGGTATAATTTATTAGTAAATTGTAAAGACGAGTAAACCAACAACCACAGAAACGAAACATACGAGAAAATGAAAAAAAAACTAAGAACTTTACTGGGTAACCTTTAGCATTTATGATGACAATAGATAGAGAACTGCTTAATATGTATGCATTGCATGCACAAAAATAACAATTTTATCAGAGCGATTGGTAGATGACAAAAATGATAGCACAGCCCTGCAATGAGTGTACAGTGGGTTGTCAAATAAAGTGCAAAATATCATTGCAGTTTTTTCCAGTTCGACAATTTCCACCTTAATCACACAAACATAATGTACGTTTTGCATGTTTCTAAAAACTGCTTCGGGACTACAGTGAATCTTAACTTGAAAAATATTTACATAAATTGCGTTCTCGCTATCAAAAATATAATAGGCAATAATCTTTAGAAGAAGAAATAATACTATTTTCTTTATGAGAAGAAATTACAGTGATACTAATCAGATTACTTGCTCTACTTACTGCTTCCCTGGCAAATAAGAATACGAAACAGTGGGCATGTAAACACTACTACACAGCTTTTCTTTTAATTTTCCATTTAAATTCAACGCCTCTTTTATTAAAAAATAATATTATTTCTCAACCAAGTCAAGTCACTTTTCTTAGTTTTCTTGTTTACGCTATATATCTTGAAAGTACAATTGTAAACATGTACAATGTATGAATAGAATGACAAATGTGTGCATGCAGTACACACCAAAACATTTTTTGCTAATTTGCTTTGCTTCGTAAACATCAGAGGAAATAATGTCAAATGTTCAGTCAAAACTTTGAAAAGCAAAATGATGTCGATCCCATTTTTATGTTTTTATGTTTCAAAAGCATCAAAAATATCTAGAATGGCATTCAGCGTGGGAAGTACCTAGAAATAAGAAAGTCAAAAGGTGAAGTCTTTCTGTGAAACAAATTTCGAAGCGCATGAGTATCAAGGGAAATACGAACGAATACTATCCCGGGATACATAATATTTCCTAATGTGATTTTTGGAAGATGTAAAAAGTAAACATATCAAAATGAATAATTATTTCCCACAAAACAGAAAATCCAAGTAATTTTGAAAACCTCGATGCATAATATGCATTGACGTTCTTATGTCCTTCGGTTCCATCTATTAACTGATAAAATTGCCCTCCCGTACATCCCACACATATTCTTCTATTGAAATTGATAAAATATATTTACAAATTGCACAACATCCAGGTTTTAAATACTGCAGTTGGTGATTTTTGCTGACTCCGAGAACCCACAAGTCTAAATATCAAATAACATTCTGTGATGCATTTCACTTCCTTGTACGAAAAGGCTATTGTGTGTGTAGGCAAAACTGCTGTTTCGTTAGGGTAGAACGCATAGCCAATGTGTGTGGCTCCAATCATTGTTTAATTTTTTATCAGCATGTTTCAAGTATATCATTGCGATGCACCAAGAAATCTTTGTTAACCTGCAAACGTCACGGTTCATGAGTTTGCTCATCTTTTGGCAGTTTTCCTTCAATAGTTGTTTAAGTATACGTAACACTGTTCCCAGATTCATAGTGGTAAAAAGTAGAGTGTAATTATGTGTGTGCCTAAAGGAGGTTATCATGATGATGGTGAAATAGGCACATTTCTTTGTTGTGTATGCAAAAGCAACTACACCTATGTAATACATAGTACTGCATTGTCATCACAACACACACAACACACATAGTTCGTTTTATTGTGAAATTGAAATTAGGTATATTGTCACAATTAATCAATGACACTGAATTTCACCATGTAGGTACTCACTTGATAACTGCTATTTAATTAAACATTATGACCCTAAACTTAAAGTAAGCAGGTAACAACACCATGTTGGTATATTACCTATGTTACCTTAGGGCTATTTCATGTATACTTTTTACAGAGTACATATTATGATACATGTGGCCGCCATGTGAACACGTCAAGTTGACCTTTTTATTCGTTTGCCTAATGGTTTTCTACCGGTCGTCAAGATAAAAGTATGCTTTTAATTATTCTTGAAGTGTAGATTTATATACATATTTATTCGCAATCAAAGACCAAAAGTGTTCAGTAGATGAAGTTTATTCTCATATCACTGATTATTTTTATTGCCCGTGTCCGGCAAAGCTTTATCTAAGTTTTTTCCTGACATTTTCCAATGACGTGATAATCAAAGTGGGACAGTACAAATGTGCATCCAATTATAAATTATTCCTGGGGTTAAGCTACAAAAGGCTTTCATAAGTAGTTGTGAACATAGAAAGTCAGCAAGTTATTCGTTGAAGATTACACCAGTGAATTCCATTCATTTGCTATTCACTACATAACAAAATTAGCAATTTATGGTCGGTGGGCAATTTAACGGCACAAGTGTAATTTGCACTGTGGAAATCAATACAACTGCTCACATGCATTACGTCGCTATAAGGTACACGCAAAATAATGCTCATTGTGTACACGGTCAAGTAGAGAAGTAGCTAGGACATTAAAGTAAAGTGAGTCATTAACAATTTATCTAGCTGGGGAAAACATGACGATCCAATAGTTACTTCTTGTCACTTATAAAAACTCAAGAGAAGGATGACTATGTGAAACCCGTAATCATGTAAATGCAAGCAGTACAGAGCGCATACATGTAGTATACTTGAATTTAAAATATTAGTTTGTTATTAAAATGCTTCCCTGTGCCTAAAAATCTAAATTATCGGGCAAAGCGTAGTAATAGAGATGGTGGGTAATACCTACCAAAAGATTGAAATTGGATGTTTCTTTTGATGATTATATGATGGTGGTGGTGGCACTTTGCACTAATCTCGTTTACAATGTAAGACACATAAATATTTCATGTTTTGTGTCGGATTCAGTGAGCCGGAAAACTGAAACTGGTTTTTAAATAGCCATCAACTCAACATCTTTATAGAGGCGCAGCAGCAGCGTCATCTTGATGAAGTACCTGGGCGTATGTATGTTTGTATTGGTGAGACGTACCTACACGAGCAAGCAAGCATATTTCTCATGGTTGTCATTACGAGCCATGAACCCTCTCACAAACAGACATACTGACTGACAGGAATCAAGTGATATGATAATACATTAGTAACGTGAACTTACTACCACACTGTAAAACGACCCAGAAGATTAACACATTTTCTCTATCTTTAAAAGTCCACTAGTCAATGTGATATCACATTACTTCTACCGTAATTCTTTAGCTCAATGAGAAATCATATACATACATGTTTCCCCTGTTAGTGGTTTTTTACATTAGCGACGAAGGAAAAAAATAGTGTAGCAAACAGTAACAGTTCTAATTGCAAATGTAACAAAGTTTAAACCGAGCAAAAGTCAAACATTAGACGGAAAATGCGAATGCATCTACTGCAATCACAATCACCGTTCATTGTTTGCTTACGTAAAAGTAAAAAGTAGCAATGATATCCATTATTGTGGGATAATATGTAGGTATTATGGCATTTATTCAACTTTTCCTGCTACCACCGCCATAACACCGAAACACTTTTAATGTTACCATGGTTTTGCTGAGGCTCAAAATGGAGAAAAAATAAGAGGTAGCTCTCAGGAATATGTAATCTATTTAATTTAACACATGCATCTAATTTCCTTGTGTTTTATCTGAATGTTAACAGGGTCAGAGGAAAACAGTCTTAAATAATTGGTGGTTTTGTTATTTAACCCATTCTCTGGGGGAATTGTTGGCGAAAACTGCATGAGTCATAAGTTGTTGTGTTTTGTTGTACACGACAGGAAGACAACTACATAATATAATGTGCACAAGTACCCTTGCCTTGATGATGAGACAGAACAAAAGATATTGCATAACTGAACTCTATAACAAGATAAAAGAAGGGAAAAAAATGGGACGGAAAAATAAAATTCATTCATTGTCATCTGCAGTCTGCATCGGCGACGTATCCATTAAAACGTAGGCAGTTTGATAGGCACATGTCATCACATTTCATACACTAGTAAAACTGACATTGCATTTATTTATTGTGCCTATTCATTCTGTGTTTGTTCGGTTGTTTGTGGAAAAACGCCTTGTCCCTTGTCTAAGTGTCAGATTGAACTTGCAAACTGATTACGCATATGTTTTAGTAATGTCAGATAATAATGGAGGAGGAGAATGTTTCAGCAAATTAAATAGTGCATCCTCGTCCCATCATCCTTCATATCCTGTGTTTCTATTGCATTTTTCGTATGAATATTTAGTGTTACTTTTTAAATGATTCTTGTGACAAGTAAATCTTTAAAAACATGATGGGGAAAAATCCTGTTCAAGCTTTTTATAATTATGTACGCATATGCATATAGTTGCAGTCAATATAAATGAGCCATACTGTAAGACTCCTTGTAATGATGTGGTGGATGAGTGTCAAATCTAGCAAGTTTTGGGAGCTGTGCGTTTTGGGACTCGTGTTCTTTTTTGAGTTTCAACAAAACATAATTTTCTTGGTAACTTGCATAATTGCAACTTGTGTACGAGGAGCTAAGTAATCATGCAGGTTTGGAAAAAATGCGTGGCTAGCAGTAACTGCCACCCTCGTTAAATCGTAATGCTGTGTTTTGCAGCATAAAATACATAAAACTATTTCAGTACTGTAATGTTACTCTGATGTGAACATTACAATGTGTTACATGTTTTTCATTATATTGCTTGAAGGTTGTATTTCTTTTTTCGGAGAAACGGAAGATGCAAAATAATATGTCATGCAATCAGTTTTGAAAATGAGTCTGAGTAAGACATTGGAAACTGAGTAAAATGAATAAGCAAATCAGTTGCGATTGGTCCAGGTGTGATACTGCGCAACGTTCCAACGCACAATCATTATTTTGGCTTTCTACTTTTGCATTGGTCGAACTTGTCTTAGAAAAACGACATAAAATCATTAAAAACTCCCATGCCATTAGCTAAGGAAATAGACGCTTTAGTTGAAACTAGTATATCCTTAACTTTCTTGATGCAAGCAACTTAGAAAATTGTCTGTCCTTGCACCACATCCACAATTATCAAACTGTGTATAGGACATATGAACGAATAAATCAGACAATCCAACAGAAAGAAGCTTCAAGCTTCCGCTAATCAGTAATGAGTTTTAAAATGCCTTTTTATGGCTATTGAAATGAACTTTTTTGGCAAGCAGAAGGATTAGCTAAAACATAAATCAGTTTGTCCTGTGCTTGTGCTTGGAGGCTCATTAATCTCTGACAGGTCCAATATGTTACTGCTTGCTAAGAAGCATGCCCACAAAACGATAAGTGGACGCGACCGGCAATTATATTCAAGACTACGATGATGACTAACAGGATATAGTTCCGACGAAACTAGAGATGACGAGATTGAGATGTAATCAGAATGAAGTGGTATCATTTCAAACAAGTGATAATGATCTCATCTTCTTAGGGACATTCTCGTAGACAATGTAAAATTTACTTTGTACGCTCATTACAATGAAACTTAACAAAGTTCCTAGCGTTAGGGTAAATTTATGTGGGAAAATGCGGGAAAATAATGTCTTTTGAATAAGCTGTAAAACGAAGAAAAAAACAAATTTTTATTCACATCCTTCAAGTTAATCTCATCAACAGAAGACAGACTCCAACAAGTATCTCCATTTTTCTTTTCTAGCTCATGCCACAACTTTTTTCACTACACTATTCACTGCATGCTCATCATTGTCCCCATATCACCATCAAGACCACAGTCACCATCTAAGGAAATGAAAGAATTCAAATAAGCTATTTTTTATCAATCTCACAACATTCTTTCGTTCATCAGCTAAAGGCATCTCTCTGTCTCTTTGTGTCTTTCCTCTCACGTTTTTTTCTGCATCTTCATCTTAAAACGCTACATTCTTTCACTCTCACTCTCTCTCGCGAGTATTCTTTTGCGGTAAAAGGCTTTTTGCAATGATGCCACTGCTCTCGTATCGCAATGTCGGTGGCGGCATGACTTATGTTTGCCTTTTGCTAATCAAATTACCTCTTCCATGGAAAAACCACACACTCAGTAGCACAAGCATTCTGTCTCTTGCTACAATTGTCGCTTTTATTGGAGCTGATTGTACAGTACTCGTTGACTACGCCAAAATGCACGGCTGACACAGAATTTTGTAGCAGAGGAGAGTCTTTAATGATGATGACATGCTACCACTGTAGTGCCACTACAACCCGAATGCCCAAAATAGTATTATGTCAGGGGCTGTGTTAAATGCCATTCCACGAATTTCAAAGTTTAAACGCTCCTTGAAGCAAACCCATCTTTTTGCGGATTTCTGCTGTAAGGAAGCTAATAAAATGTGTGTGAAGGCATTTCCATGTTTCGTGTACCATACACACGGAATGTGCGACATGCTTCACAAACAAAGGAGTAGAAGCTCTTTGATACAAAATAAGAAGTTGAGAAAGGAAACATGGCAAATGTGTGAAATTGACGATGGAGTGAGCACGTTGTCATCACCCATCTAATGATAGAATGCGACATCGCTTTATATTTTGAAATTTAGTTACATGCGATTCCGTACACTGTACAGGCATACACGCTATTAATGTGCTCGGAGATTTGGCAAAACGTTGTTTGAACTGTTATAAAAGTAAAATGTTGAAAATATAGTAATTAAAAGTAGAATTAACAACATAAATTGGTACATGTAGTGAAATTTTATGAAGCGACAGTAAATTCTTACATGCCACTATTTAAATACGGAAATCAGCAAACTCAACAAGAAAAGGAATAAGCCGACTTGAAACTCAATGAAATGAAACAAATGTTGCATCTTATTCTCTGCACTTTCTCAGTGCTCGTCATTTTCCGTTGTTACTTTCAGATGTGATTTGCTAAAAGTATTATATTAATGGCCCTTGTTTTTCGTCAATGAGCCAGAAAAAAATATTGCATAACACTTTCATTGTAATTATACTCATATTGCAGATCACGCAGCATAAACTGTAAACAAATACATACATAAATGCATGCAGTATAATTTAATTTTTTAAGCACAATTCGACGAGCCATGTGTATGGAGAAATTTAACATGAAAAGCCTACTATATGTACGTATTATCAGTTCAATGGAAGTCGGTCTCTTTCTCGCAAAAAAGTGAAAAAAAATGTCGCAAGCTTCTGTAAAAGGAATGCATTGTACTTGAAGAATTTTTCGGTCTTTTTAAAACCAGTAGTGATATACTTGAACATCAGCCATTATTTCCAATGAAAGCTTTCTTCCTGTCAAATGTCAGCAGCAGTATGGTGGCAGTAGGATGAAGTGAAGAGTCGTAGTTTTGCTCTCAGCAGATTGTTTGCCTCTCTCCCTCTCTCCGCATCAAAGGAAAGATTGAACAGAAAAATACAGGAAAATCGCATTAGTCGCAACGGAAGTTAGCGAAGAAGGAGGAGAAATGGTTTGCTAGTAAAAAAACGAATTGAAGTCTTGGTTAGCTAGTAGTACAGTGTTGATGTGTCGTTGTACTATACTGGTGGTATAAGTTGTCTGTATAGAATGTTATATTACTATTACTACTCCAAAGCAGCAGATGGGAAGGAAAAATGGAGGATAAAATATTTTAGTCATTCCATCATCATTCGCGGAACGCATTTTGCATCATATCAAAAATACATACATACAGTAAATAAGGTTTATTATGGTGTGATATAACAGGCTTTAGATATGTTGGTAGTTGGTAGGTATGTATATCATACATGTTGGGATGAGTGAGCTTCACAAGGCATTCATCAGAAATGAGCTAAAAACCAAACTTAACAATTGTTGAGATTTTTATGAAGTAATGGAATTTTAATGCGAATAAACTTTTTGGACAGAGTTTTAATAAAAGCCTCTGGTGTTTTTCTTCATTCAAGAGCCTTTTTACTCTTATGCTTACGCCACTTAAGTAACTTAAACGAAGCTTAGAAGGCGGCAAGATAGAAAACAGAAAAAGAAAATGATGCATATTTTGGCACTAAATCTTCAACTATGTTTTAAAATACGGCATGATTAATTTTGCCGGCATTATTGGGATGTTTTCAAAATATAATCTTGATAATTAGAATGAGATATTTTGTGAGTTTGTGAGATATTATGAAGTAGTTGAAAATTATTTTTCTAATGTATATAATTACACTGACAAAGTCATGATGATGATAGTGAAATCAGTTAACGGTAAATACGCAAGAGTCAAAAACAGTATCAAAGACAAAATCATCTTTATACTTCACCGTGTATCTCTTTTAGCAACGAACCGGTTTTTATGCGTAATAATTTCCCTCTACCGAAAGCAAGGAATTTTTTATCACTTGTACTAATCTATTACCCTTTTCTCCTAATTTCAGATACAAGAGTAACGAAAAATGTTGATACATGGAGCCTGATTTTCTGATCAACCAGCTAGTGGACCATTGACCAAGAGTAATTTACTATACTTGAGAATAAAAGTTCTAAGTAGCTCTTCTCGTTTTCCGTCTACCTGTTTTGTTCAATACATCAGAAAATGGTAAGTTTAATCAATTTTTTAATCATTTTTATCATTCAAGTGTAATACTGCATTGTTGATCTCATCATATTTCATTATCAAGATTTTTCAACTTTTAAAAACAAATATGCAATTTTTGGGTTCAATACTTGCATATTATGCTAGTATGTATGCATGCACTTATCACTTATAACAAAATCATACAATGTATATAGAAACTGTTAGATGAGGAGCGACCATGTTGCATTTTTAAAGCCTGGAACTTTAAATTATGGTAAAGCCCGTTAAATAAATTGAGTATAAACATGGGGAAGTGAAAAATGGTACAATGTTGTTAATCTCAACCCTTCATGTTTCTGAATTCTTTATCACTTTCAATGTTACATTTTTAGTGTTTCTCATATATGTACATATGTGGTGAATGAATTGTAAATATGCATAAGGTACAAGATTACATAATACTTAAGTGCAAGGTATCATTCTTCTCAAGTCAGTCACACACATGCATAGCACAGTTAATTACCGTGAACCAAGAACAACTTCACGGCAGGTAGGCTGACTCTTAAATTTATGTAGGGAAACCTGCGTCTTGTTTCTATCGCTCTACAGACTTAACAGATTTATTTAACCCAGAGGCTTGGCCAATTCTTGCTCATTTTCGGTTCACACATCATAAATCCGAACAGTTACCTGCGGGGGAAACCTCATTCATTTTTTAGGATTATGTTGTAAAATAGTAACAGACGTATGATAATATCGTTTTTCTAATGGATGCATTGATAATTCCCTAGGAGGGGAAAAGCATTCACCAAAGAGGGAATAGGAGAAAATACTAAATTATCCAAATCCAATTATCTAACACTGCTCGTTATATTTATTGACCACAAATGTTGGAATTTATGTGACACATAAGCAAACTTTACTGCATGTCCTTTTAATTTTGTCTATTTATTCTCACATTTTTAATTTTCTTACCAATGGCTTGTTCAAAAGTTCAGTTTTGGAAACCTTGTTTCACTCTGCTTGTATAGAAATGTGTTCATGATGTTTGATTTATTGGTTGGCATCCTTGATTATCTGCTGTGTTTATTTTTACTTGACACGAGATCTTTTCTGAGAATCTAGAGAAAGAACTCATTGTAATTTGGGAATCATTTTTACAACAGATAATTTTTACTGCAAAACGAAGGCAAAGAAGTTAAAGTAGGTAATATGTATCTAGCAATCAACGTTCGTAGTTTCGTTCTCCAACTTCTAACTCTGTTAAAGGACGTTGGAAGCAAAGGTTCCCATGAAGACAATACATGAATAAACCAACAACAATGCAAGATGAACATGACTTCAAAATTCATGGCAGTCTGAGATGTTAAAAAATAACTTGTCGTAAATGACTATGGTTAATGACGTGTCCGCATCTGCATAATTTAGCAAAGATGGTGGATGCACCACATGAATTTGGCTTAGTGGTATAGCTAGCACACGCATCCTTGGTTTGTATCCAGTCTGTGTACCAATATTGTAATGTGTTCAATTGGAGGAATAACGAGATTGTCAGCAATTATTCATGCACATCCCTCTAATTTCTTCCGTAGCAAGCTCTATTAACCAAGAAAATGAGTTTTCGTTGAGATCTTTCAGTTACAGAAAGTACATAAAGCGCAACACAATGCCGTATTCGGCAAAAGTATGAATTTATATTCCGTGATATTTCTTACCCTGGTTCCATATTTACAAGTGTTGCTACTTGCTACGCATTTTCATTGATATACTATGGGGTATACTAATGAAGAGAATTATATGTTGGAAGGGAATTTTCTTATATTTCGACTAGCTATGCCAGCAAAAATAATTTCACTTTCACATCGTCTTCCTCCTCTCCTTAAAAAATCACAAATTCATAACTTTACACGCGTGTCATATCCGAGCGGTGAGAGAAAGAAGCCGTGAGCAATGTTTGTCCCTGATGTGGATTAATAGAGCCTCACATTAAGTAATAACATCTTGAGCATCTGTCAAATGGACGTGTTTGAATAAATGTGTACTGAAGCCACTGAAAACAGAGAGAAGAATGCATATGCTACTCCTGCTGGCTGTGATGATGATAAGGAGGAAGATGATGGACCTTGAGGACTCAGGAGAGGGAGAAATTCACTCATCTGTGTACTACTTACTTCTATCTTCCTGGCTCCAAAAAGTTGACATGTAAGCGAGCACAGACGCAGTTCCCTATGAGACCTTTATGCCTATAACTTATCCGTCCATTAAGATATAAAATGCACGCATTTTCTCTCATCCTTTTTCCTTGACTTTTTCGTGTCACCCATCACCAGAGCTATAAGCACTGTCTGACTGAGTATTATTCGTTGACAATCTCTAAATGCACACAGAGAAGGGAAAAAATGAGTTGGGCTTCGTAAACATTGGTACAAAGCGTTGTTGTCTGGAGTTGTGGATCTCATCACTCTTATTCTCGAACACACACGGAACATCAGCAGCAGTGGCACATTAGACATGTAAAAATATCTCTCTCTTTAGATCTATTTTACTACGGCTTCCCTCCGATTCAAGAGAGTGGTTAGTTCTCCTATTTTTCACATGCATAAAAGTAGATAACCATTTACCATATAGACTACAAACACCGCCAGGCCACCATTCTACCACCTCCGGTCGGTCTACTTACTTACTACTTTTCATCCCTGGGTTTTCTGCAAGCAATATTAATTAAGACTCACCAGAATCATCACGATCATCACCATACCCACCAACAAGAAAACTGCAGCAGCAATAGTAGTGGCTTCCGACAGAGAGTCTATATGACGACGGCATAGTCGATGAATTTGTGTGCGTTGTTAGCTCACACGTAGCTTAAAGCTTAATGGGCATCTTCTTTCCAGCGGATGGATGGGATTATTTAATTTCCAGAGGAAGGAAAGAAAATTTCAGAGGCCACCATATCAACCAACAACCACACACAACAACAACAAATCCACTATCAAGTAGTAACAGCAATGTAGACAGAGGCGAATGCTCCTAATAAACTGCGATACAAAATACTTATTTTTTGAATATATATGCGTGGATGCATTACTTGTGTGATCAAGCATGCTAGTTTTTAGATGTCTTATTTATATGCCTAACAGAACACCTAAGATAAATTGAGCATACATGCATAAATGCTGTTTCGAGATGCATGATTTCTATGTCTTCCTTCTCAGTCAGTATCGTTGGAAGTGGTGGTAATGCAGTGGCTGTATGCTTTCCCTCCTGTAAATCATGAGAAGGAAACTAATCACTTGCTTTCACATTTACCGCGACGCCTTTAATGAACCAACTCTTTCGAAACGCGTGAAACGTGATAGTTTGTTTTTACTTGTTGTTGTGGTGTGTTCGTATGGTTAAGATTTGTAGTCGCATATTTTAAATTTTGCCATTCATTTAATCAATTAGTAAAAAATTTAAATTTAATGCTTGCAAAACACAGGTATGAGGGTTACGGGTAATATTGAATAGGATAATTGCTTCGCTCATTATCGTCGTAGATATAAAATTGATCAAATCTGCCTGCTTATTTCAGATAGTTTGTTTAGAGTAATACATTACAAATGTTCGAGTGACAAATTAAGCTCTTTAATTGTTATGTGCACTTTATTAATATAATGTTCTTCGGAGGGAGAAGCATGTAATTAGCAAAAGATTTTTTGTTTTTCGTTCGTTTAGCCCTTTGTTTACTTTGAATTCTAGGAATATGCTAATTTGACGTATTATCAGATCAAATCCATCACTAAATATACTCAGAATTTTGCTCTAATTGACATAACATGCTAGTTTTGTGAAGAAGACCAGCTTATAATTCTCCATGTGCACAGTGCTGCTTAATGTTTTTATATATTTATACAAATGTTATAATAATATTCCTAAATATCTATATTTATGTCAACTTGAATTGAGGATATGATTTTCGTCTAAGCATATCGATCTCTACTAAACTGTCGCCATAATTTATCCGAACTGAATTTCTAGTGATTGTAGAATTTATTATCTAGCTTGTCATTATTTTTGGAATTTTATGTGTATACATACAAATTACAAGATATAAGTCGAGTAAATTCTTGCCAGCCTTGCTACAAATAAACTGCTTTATACCTTTCGTATTTTTGCCAGGTATTCACTCACACACTATAGTATCAATCAATTCTGGGTCAAATATCAGAAACACTAGGCAAATAGTTGGTTTTGAGCCTGAAATCGAGAACGATCTTTTTTGCCCTCTTTAAAATTACGAGCCCAACGGCATACGCATACAAAACTGTTGCACTTTTGTCTACCAAACCATCTTCTTTTAATGAAGGTTCGTCAAGCAAAATAAATAATATTTGAAGAAACCTGAAAAACTGACTGAATTCAAGTTAGAAATCTAATGAAAAAAAAGATTGATTGACTTGATTTTAATTTCATGTTATCCACGTCGTTAGTTAAGGTAGAAACGAGTGATGTGAGAAAATTATCATCAAAGCAAATTACACCAGTTCTAGTTTTTGACTGATGGGTGATTATAGCTATAAGTGCTACGTAATGATAATAGTAATAATGACCAGTGGTAGTGTTTGCGTTACTATTGGAAGTAGTGATAATAAAGTGCCGATGGCTTACTAAACCGTGAATATGTAAATTCTAATCTTTTTTTGAAGGAAGACACTCCCTCGAAGTCATTTACTGTCACTATAATGACGCATGGACAGTCTCTTTTGTTGGCTATTCAGTGGCTTTGTGGTAATGGCAAGGACAATATCGGGATACTGTCCTTATCAGGAGCATATCAGAAAGAAGAAACAATTGTTGAATTAAAGCCATTCATAAAACCGATACGTTATGGATTCATATGATAATATGTCATAATTTTATATGACACTCCCAAGTAACAAGTCACAGCTTGAGCCCATTATGAGCTTAAATATATCGTGTCAAGAAGACGCACATGTCTTGCACCACAATGCACAATCACAAAAAGCCCACAAGAAAATCATATAGTGTAGTCGTAAATAGCCACAATTGCAAACGAAATCATGAAACTACTATATTATCTTTATGAATACTTTTATTACAAAGAGGAAGAAGACAAGATGCTTCTAATGGACTGACATTGACATGCTTTTGCCTACCATTCTACGGGTATTGCTTGAGATACTGGTATGAACATGCTTTGAGAAGTGAATAAAATCCGTTCCCACATAAAAATGCAATTTAGACACTTAGAAATGGGGCTGGTGGCTGGAAGAATGTTCCCAATTCAGTGACAGCTAACCGAACATGACTGCAATTGACACAAGTTTACGATTACTGTTATTTTTCAACAATTTCACCCAAATTTGTAGAGGGATGTCTGAGGTTACTTTTTTTGTTGTGAAATCTTTATGTGAAGCAACTTTATGCTTTGATGTCTTCTATCTTTTCTTCCTAAATTTAATATAGCGAAAGCGAGCATACGTTTCAAAGGACCTATTATTATCAATATTGATTCGTTGTGCATTTTTAATGCCATCAGTTAAATTGGCGTACGGCAGTATCATACACTTAATTCTTTCAGTCCCTTTGTGAGTTTCGTCAAAAATATGTTGTCCTTAAAGTTAATATTTTTATGAGACAGCAGAAATAACTACCTTTCAAAGCTGAAATCCGCTATTAAATTTTACGTTCAATAGAATTCAAGTAATAGCCGTTACGCCCAATAAAAATATTGCTTGTGTTGGAATGTATGTGCTAGTAAAGTTGACAATATGACAGAAAAACAAATGAGCTGATTGAAAAGTTAAAGCTTGCCGTAAACCGTACCGTCTTTTACACACATAAACTGGCAATTGGACCACACTTGTGCTGACTACTGAGTTTATTCATATCTACACTATTATGTCACTGTGATGAAATGAAGACACAAATCATTCATCCTCCTCCAAACTTAAGCCTTTTACTGTGATGAGATCAATCAGAATTTGAAGGTCCTCTCAATTATTAATTTTCCATTTGTTGCATTCAAAATGAAATCCCTTTGATTTTGCTAAAAATAGAAAGGCTATACATATTTAAAGCAGCTTTCAATGTGCAAACAAACTTAAAAATAAATAAATCACAGCACAGGTCATCATCAATTCGCCTACAACGTTGTAAAAAATATGTCATACGAAGGAAATACTATGTGAGAGGTACATTATCAATTATGCCTGTATTGTTTTATATATTTCACTAATACGACATCATTATTTCAAAATTATCATCCAGGTTTTATTTATTATACTTTAATTGCACAATTCGTCTCAAGATATGCAATGAAAATACGATGTGTTTGTTTTTGGTACGTATTGCTTACTTATTTTAATAAATTTTCTCGTATTTGTTTTTATTTATTTATTACTACCTACATATATTATAACAACCTATATTATACTTTGGCGTATACTTAACTATTTTGTCTCAAGACATTATTATGCAAGACCATTTTAAATAGGAGGGTATAGCTAAACTACCAACAAACAAAAACACTTTTACTGGCTGGCGCGCGTGGAGTTGAGCCAGAGCCCATTCATTTCATGTGTGGAGCTTATTTTATTTGCCATCCTCATTACCGTCTTAAAAGCTCCCTTTTTCAGCCACTTTTGGACTTCGTTAATGAACTGAAAAGATTCAGCTTAAGATAAATTAATTTGCATGCATTTGCATACATACTACTTTTGTAGGAGCTTAGTGAAATAATAAACCCATCTAGCTCACACACCGGCAACACCACTCTTTACTCTTTATATAGTAAGAGCAATGGGGACGGTGTAGAATTACGCATACGTGGAGTAATTAAATAGGTTTTTCTAAATATAACAAGCAGTTACTTATGTATCACATATACAACACAAAATACTCGACTTTGCTTGACTGCTGAGACAAGCATTTTCGATTATTTTTCGGCTCGGAATACTTTAGACCACCACTTCTTACAAAATGCACTTTATTCCACGTGTAATGGAAAATTAAATTGTACTTTTTAGTGAATGCCTAATACCTGGGAAAGTAGACTTGAAGACTCTCAACTCTTATATCCCATAACCCTATATATCGTCAACTGCTGATGCATAATATTAATGGTAGTATGGCTAATGTAATTTGCTGGGAAAAAAGTGGTTCGTAAAAAAGGAAGAATTTGAGTGTTGACTGATAAACCTTTTAGCAAGAACTAACAAACATACCTACTTGCTATAAGTTTGGTTGTTGTAGTTATGATAAGATAAACAAACAAACGAGAGCACAGTAAAGGGACAACCTCTTTACATGCTTTTAGCAAAATAAGTTTAGTAGGCTGTACCACTCAACCCGTTTCCAATGCTGAATTCAAATGTATAGAGGACGAAAACGTGTCACAATCACAAATTAGGTTTATATAAATAATTATCTTAATTGCTTGCCCTTGCGAACTATAACATTCAAGAACTGACTTGCTTTCTGTGTCTACTTTTATTTTTATTCAAAAGCCGGAAGTGACTCATTGACTTTATGTCTGTTCGTACGTCCGTCCCCGGTTCTGTTGAAGTGGACAATTTGAGTTTTTTTGTTTTGAGTCAGGTAGAGAACCAAAACAAGGTAAACTGGCCAAACATAAGTGTTTGCAGATTTTTTTTTAAATGGTTGCTTGAGTGGATGCGAAACACAAAAAGTTCCTTCCGCTACGTTTATGTTGTTGTTGGGTCGCCATATTTTATTAAATTAATCACCTAAATAAGTAAATTAAGTAAATGGAAGCCTACAATAAAACAAGAGGGTTACAGTAATATTAATCTGCTTAAATGGTTTACTGTGTTTTCACAAAAACGACATTATGTACTTGAACGAAGAAATGGGGACTGATAACATTTTATACGCCAATTTATGAAAAAATGCAAGGAGATTATTTCTTGAAGAAATGAAACAAAAAGTGAAGAAGGTATTTAGTCTTCAAAGTCAAGCATATAAAATATTCAAATTTCGCCACGTTCGTTTTTCAGCGAAAGCGGCCAAAATCCAATTTTAAACTTGTTTTATTCTAGACTTTCTAGGTTTTTCTCTAGATGATAATGGTTTTTAGGTAATTTCCCTTTGTTCAACTTGTTTTCAGTGTACATCTGCAAATAAAAACATTGACTTGCCAACACCCACGTTTTTTTTCGAAACAGTTCTGAGCGGAGTTTTCGAGCTGTTGAAAATTGGAATCACTGATTATTGTGAAAATAAGAAACGAAAAAAACGAGATAAAAATGTGCAACTTTAGTTTCATCTTTCTACACTACAGCGTTATAGCATCATTAAGGATTACTAATATAAACTACACACGGAAAGAATTGTGCCTCATTTACCAAATTGTCTAATTAAAGTAGCATAATTAAATTTCTTTACCCTTTTTAGGTTCCTCCATCTCCCTGTCCCATCGTGTGATCATCATCACAGAGCATCTTGTTAATAATGTTAGGTAGTATACATACAATATATGCATTTTCATCTGCTGGAAGCTTTGCAGTTACCTCTAAAAAGGACTGATAAAGCAACAGAATCAGTAAAAAAAAAGCGGCGAAAGGAAAATACCGAAATGCAACAAGCGTACATTCATTACCACTTTTAAACCTCTTGCTGGTCTCTCCTATCTGAGGGCTTTCACTCTAGCGCTTTCAAACAATGCCTGCTGATGATAGTATGTCAGTGTGATGAAAACTATTATGGAAAAGTGTGTATGTATTTATGTATGTTCTTGGGAGATGCAAATTAGTGGAGAATGGCTTCTTCTACTGGCTACCTACCACTGCTTCAATTCTACACCATCATCAGATTAGAGCAACCATGCATGTCTGTTTTTTCTCTGAGAGATGAGAATGCTCGTTCATTCTGCTAAAAATCTCTCGTCGTCATCATCAAAAAGAAAAACAGTGGCTTGGAAAAGAAAAACATTTATTTTTTTGTGTCGGTTTTATTAGGAAAATCTCTTGGTTGACTACTGACTTGGCTTGGCTCTCTCTCTCTCTCTCTCTCTCTCTCTCTCTCTGGTTGGTAGTCAAAAGTAATTGTGTATTGTGTTCTCAGTGTGCTTGTATCGCACTGTGTACTATACTGTTGTAAGTCTCCATTTGCTAGAAATACAGGAGGAAAAAGTTTTCCTTCTTTGAGAGCATCATAATACGCCATTTTTGCTGTTTTGATAACATTGTTTAATTACTTTTTTGCTGAGACGAGAGAAATTTTCTCTTGCACTACTCTAGGGCAATTTGAACCTTGTATGTTTTATAAAGAAGATTATGCATATAGAAAATTGTCTAAATTTATACATCATCCCGTGGCTATGTGTTTGTATGCAGTCTCACAGCACATTAGTTATTGCATAATCTTGCGTTGTTGAATATTAAATAGTATTTATGCATAAGAGAAGGAATAATACTTATGCATGCTACATTTCATCGTTAACGACGAAATTTCAACGGCGAGGCGAAGAAAATTGCAAAAAAATATTTTATAGTTTTAAAGGATTGGTAACAATAAAAAGATCCCTTTTCCATTTCGTTGTGATGTTTCTGCTGCTGTTACTCCACTAGCTCTGCTCCTTTTTACGATGATGATGGACCATTAAAAAGTTTTTAGTTTTGACGACCAACTTTTTGCTCACACTTTTAGCATGTGTGTTATGTAGGCAGTATGTATGTGTGAGAAAGAAAATGTTTCTCAACTTTTTGACTGTGTTATTGTTATTATCGTATTTCTTCAGTTAAGATTGGTTGTGAAACTTTGATTCTAATTCTGTGAATGGTCTGTGGTGTGGGTAGTGGGTAGTGAGCTTGAATTCTGCTAATGCAAAATGACTAGAACTACAACAGGTCTTTATCCCATTTTAAGTCTTGGAATAGCTTTGCAGACAGAGGGAAATTATATTTTTGTCGTCTTGATGGTGATCAACGAAATGATTATGAGGAGAGCTTACTTAAATGCTGTGAAACAATTGTATTTATGGGATTAAGGGTATAAAATGTTCGTAAAGTGTAGACTTTCAGCGCTTATCTTGTCTAGGAAGGAGACCGTTTCAATAATGTTTCATTCTTTTCATTTGCCTGTCTGTAATAATAATACTTAATAATAATCCACCACACACTGAATGACTGAGAAACATTAATGAACAAAAATGGCTTAAGTTGGGTCCATTTAAGCTGATAAAGTATAAAACTTAAATCATGGATTCCAGTAACCTCGTTAAAGAGTAAGAATAATCTGAGAAAATGGGCGCCTATTTATTACCGCAAGAAATTATCGGATTTTTTATAATTTTCATTTCGTGACTCTCCACGACATCTGTCACTAATCTTGTCATTTCTCATCTGCAGTCTTCAGATTTTATACAAGTCCTCCGGCAACAAATTCGAATTGTTTCTTTAGATCCTATCCAATGCATATCATCAAACCATAATTATGATTACAGATATTCCACATTTGAAGGAAATTTTTCTGTCGTCACTGGCTCACTTATGTGGGATTATAATATCACGACTCGTTTTTTATGTTTATGATCCGGTCGGCAGGAAGAATACGATAAATATTTATGGTTTTAAGTCCCAAATAACAAGCGGGAAGTACTTCCACAATATTCTAACCTGTATACTGAATTCAACATCGAAACACACAGCAGCAACATATATATATGTAAGTTGGTACTGGTACTGATGTACAACTGGATAATAATGTTAAGCTGCTCTATCATTATCACTGTCGTGATCTTAATCTTCTCCTTCGTGAAACACTGAGCCATTTTCTGATGAACGTATAGCTCCCTAGTCTACCGCCACACAAGAGATAATAATCAATTATAAATCTGAAAGAAGCTCTTTAATGTTTTCTTATGTTGAATGGATAATATGAAGCATGTCAGAAAAAAGAGGAAAAAAATGAAAGTACTTTTTGATGAAAAGAAAATGTTTGCATACATTTAGATACGTATGACTCATGAGAATATTCATGAAGTGGTGTCACTCTCAAGAACATGACTCAAGATTTGTCGCGTAACGAATAATATTCCAAGATTTCTATTACTATTTTTATTCCAGACAAATTTCTTTCACGGTAGTAGGGAGTTAAAGGAAGAAACACTTTGTGGTTTTCATCTTTTATGGAAGAAAGAGATTTAATAGCCGTATATGTTTTTTAGCTCGTGTACATGCATGTGTACAAGACATGTTTTTAGCTTACACATGAATGAATATTCTCGTGTTGATAAACTACAAAATTTCAATTTCTTTCTGGTGTAAATTTTCAACTGTAAGTTTGGTTCATTTTCTTGCAATAACTCATATTCTTCATCTTTCATCATCACCATCGTCACGAATGTGAATAGACAGAGCGCTAGAGAGGAAAAATCCCTTTCCATTTATGAATCGCTACTTCAGTGATATGCTTTTCTGATTTTGGTACTTATACGAAATGAACACAGAAAAATGTAGAAATGAATCATGTACAAGTCATCTTTTTTATGTTTTATACTTTTTGTTATTTGTGCTTGCGTATATAGTTTTTTGTATTCATAAATAGTCAAAGCAAAATGTGTGAGTTGAGCGAAGAGAGCGTTGATTCCCTCCCGCTGCCTGATTGGACTGTTTGCCGAAATTTCTGACTTTTCTCTCCATACACGCTTTTCTGTCTGTATCTCAATGATGACGAAGCAAATCCAGAGATCGTGGTCGAAGGCGTCGTCACTTGACTGGATTCATCATCACTGGATTAAAAGAAACTTTCTCAAATAGCTAACTCGCTTGGGATGATGTTTATTTGAGGACAAAAACTTAGTTGCTACAACTACACATGCATGATGATGATGATAACATGTGTATGCTTTTTAACACAAGTTATTATATACTCTTGTCAGTATCATTCATCTAACTTATTCTGTCATGGTTAAACTTTCCACCAATCCATAAACTCAGTGGAACTAGCAAGTAAAGTAATACTCCAGCACTCTTGTCTTCACAAGAGCTGCTTTGATTCCTTTTCAAAAGACCGTCTCTCCATTTCCAGTTAGGTGTCTTCTCTCACTATGCAATATAGCCAGTTGTGTGAATAAAAATAGGCAAGAGTGTTTCTCTGAAGAATATCACTTTTTACTGCATTACTTCATAAGTCATATTTATACAATTTATCATCATA
>JAQIXW010000649.1:0-26546 GCA_034700685.1 Willowsia buskii
ATGAAAATGGTGTTGGAGCACAGTCTAAAATGTGTCATATTGTAAAGAAATTTTTAATCAATGATAGATCACTAATTATTATCCATTATTTCCGCTTAAATACGTACTAACCTATATTTGGGGCAACGTGAAACTACAATACGACTTCTGCTTCTGATTTGACGCAGTGCTTAACCATGAAATTGTCATTTTGCTTTTAAAAATGACAAATCAAACTCAACTTTAACTAACTGCTAGTAAAAATATTTTTATGCATGCCGGATTCACTAATCTTGCTTCAGATTTACGTTACAGCTTCAAAATACTTAATTTTTTTTAAATCATGAATTTCAAGGACTATGTTGAATGAATGGTCCGGGTTCCCCTAATCGAAGCACTACAATGCAAACCAGACAAACAAATTTTTGATGATCCTTTCGAGAACATAAATGTGAGCAATAAATAGGATTTTTGTGAAAATAATTTTTTAAAGATGTATAATAGCGTATGCAATGTTCAACACATTATTAAAAAATGTTATAGATTAAACTCATTACAGAATCTCGATTCTTATGGAAAACAATGAGTATAAAGGAGTTTATAAAGCTTTCCTTTGATCAAACTATGCAGCAGCCGAATGCACTTGTTGATCTAATCAATTTTTGACTGTTGAAGTGGTGAAAACCCAATGGACAGGTAAGCATATCTTTGAACCTTTCAATGTTGCGAATTCTTCGTCCCCATCTATCCACTTACAATAATTGTCTCAACCAAATTCGCATTTTTATTATTATTATTATGCACTGTCACCGGTACTTGTGGAATTTGCAGTTCAAAAAGAAATTCCATGTACAAAATCATCATTATGGTACACCTGAAACATCAGACCAACATAACAATGCAAAACATTTAAAATAAGAACATCAGACCTTCTTGTAATCCGAAATCCACATGAATTAAATGATCAAGTTAGATGGTTCAATTCTTCGCTTGGATTTTCTACATGAAAAACAAATCAACGCTAGCAATATTCATTTACTGTCAATAACAAATGAATGCATACTGATTGCAAAGATCTTAACTTTTTTTCTCTCCCACGGTACAAAAATTGGCCTCCCCAAATGGTTCCTCTTTCGGACTGCAGCGACTTTTCGTTTAATGCCAAGTGGCACATATCAGTAGTACTTATTTATGATCCTTTCTAAGATTCGCAAAGATATTTACAACTTGCAGTTTAGTCTGACTTAAAGATTGGGAAAGAAGTTGCACTCGGGAAAACCAGTTTTATTGATTTGACCAGCTTCAACTTGATTTCAGCTTCAATTACATCTTTACTTAAGGTGTTGATCCACCTCATCGATCCCATGTAGAGCAGTTTCAGCCTTGGGCTTTTTTGCGAGAAGTAATGCTTAATTTTATTCCAGTGATAGTAATAATTGTATGGATAATGAAGTACGAAGAAACTCTTTGAGCAAATAAACAAGATATATGACACATTTTTCATCTGAATTTTGCAATTTATTCCACTCGATCCGATCAGTCGATTTTTAATAAATAGTATAAAAATCAATTACAACTTTTGAATAAAATTGACTGTTGACCAAACATCAAGAAGCAACACTTGGATGGGATATTTCTCAGTAAAATTACAAGAAGATTATAGTGGGTTATTTTAGCTGGTAGCTGCATCACAACGCAAAATCTAATTAAAGCAGCTTAAGCTTCGTGTTTATCTTTGCGGATTACATATTAAAGGATAACCGATTTCTAGCAATAAAATCATTACTGCTGCTGTCATTTTAATTTTTTCACGCAATGTGCATCTCAGCAGCAATAATGATAATAAATAATATTAAATGCACACATACTAGTATAACCTGATACCTGCCCGAACAATCTGTGTCAACTTATTATTCCATCATTTTACAACGCTTCTTCCTTTCAATGTCTGCAGATGTGAATTTTAATGATATGATAATCGGCCAATTTAGCTTGATTGGTATTTGATGTTTGGAGCAAACTCATTAGCATAACGAAAGCACGGCTGCGTGATAACTAAGCTGGTTGTGTGAGTTTATTCACGCAGCCAATAATTTTCGTTCTAGTATTTGGTCATTTATTGACTACAGAGCATGCAAGAGCTAAGAAGATTAACTGACACAATTGACGAATATTTCATAACAAAAATCGGATTTCAGAGTTCGTAAACAGACTAAAGATTAGAATCTACGAATATGTCAAATCGTGATCATTTCTTTATCTTGAGAGACTTTTGATGCTGCTGTGGTAGACGACTAATTAACAAATGGGAAAAGCTGACAATTACATACACGATAGGTACTACCGGTATGAGTTTAGATAAGAAAATTGCTTTAAATGCCAAATACACGTGTATTTTTTTGCAGAGGACATGCATTGAAACTGCTGCAAACGATATATCATTGCCCATCTACAGTTTTGGATTGCTCATTGATTTGACATAGAGATTGCGAGAAACACAACGATATTTAGAAGTTGCTCTACCAAGATCTTATCAGTCACTAAATCTGCAATCAGTCTTCGTGTAATGAAAAGATCAGAGACAATCTGAGTGGGGACATAAATCAACTGACTCAAATACAGGTATAATAGTTAACAGTGCGGAACAAGAATAAAGCAGATTCCATTGCATGAAATAAATCTTTGAGACTCAAAAGTAATCCAAATTCTCAAATTTCGACCGATAACATTTCAAATCAACATTTGAGCCTACAACTACGTACATACATACATGCTGATTTCGTGTAGGGGCATTGTGATACAATCTTAGAAATACGATCCTTAGGAATGGTACATATCTACATATAAAGTTTATTGCTATCTATTAAAAAAAATTCATGGGTGATTATTCAATAGTTTATTCTATTGGTTAGGTACAACAGTTTACATTTGGAGAGAATTGCAGTCTCATCAAATATTTTATTGTGGCTAATGCCGGTTGTGCTTTATGTAAATCGAATAGTGTGTGTAATTTTTATGATGCAAAAGAATCTGTGTCTACTTTGTTTTCCTCTACTAGACACCGTGCTTACATCATGCTACGCTAACTAAGTATTGAGCAAATACATTTAAAGAAAATTTTTATGTTTGTTTCACCACGTGAAATAATAACAACTCTTGAGCAAACCAAACAGCCCATGGCTTGACCAGACTGGGATATATTGTAATGTAAAGCAACACATGGGGTTACCTACGGCATGGCTCTACCAAACTTGCCCGGTATGCACATCAAACTGCAATGAGGAGCGAGCGGGTAGAAGAGCTCAGCGTGAGAAACTTATTTTAATCAGCATCACACTTTTTTCACTTTCTGAGTCACAATTTTTGCATAGATAGAACCAGTTTCTCAACCAATTCCATTTGAAACGATATTTTTCTAATAATTTTTCACGTAACATTTTTTTCTTCTCGCTGATTTCTGTTTTTCTTTTTACCTTCAAATGTGCAGATGAATGAGAGGACATTCAATTGCTCCGTTTGAGATGAGATACCGCAGTTAGTAGGCATAAGGACGAAGGAGGGAGAAATACGATGGTTGATAAAAATTGCATTTTGTCCGGCTGAGCTTACCAGGGAGCCGGTTTTGATCCCGTTTCGATATTTTATTTTTTGATTGCTCTCTACAGTTCAGCATTTCCCATATGAATAGCCTATCTTTATTGTGTTTCATTATTTGAATTCTAATTTTTCAAAACAACTATCTGTACAGATTGGCAGTTATAATAATAATCTTAATAGATGGGAGAGGCCTAAATGTAACTAAGCTCATGTATATATCAAACCTCCCGTTCTATTATTTGGTAATACGTATATTATAATAAAAAATTCAATAGATATTTGCCTACGTGCATTTTGATGCATTCATGTGTATGCACGTTTTAAAGCCTACCTGGAATGGTCTACGAAAAACCTTACATAGCACCTTTTCCGCAATGCGAATGCAAAGTCGTTTTGTAATACTCAATATCAACGCTAACTACTCGACACTCCGTTACAAGCTTGAGCTGTTCAATATTTAAAGGCACATTGCAATAGATGATCGGGCTATGGCGTTTCATTGTTTGCTTACGTTATTCATCTGATCATTCATGCTTATACATTATAAATGCTTTGAGATGAGATGCGATATTATAATATTGGACGGGCAGGTTAGAAACAAATCACAGTGGTACGATTACTGTGTTACTTTCAATATGTTTAATTCTGTGTACAAGAGTTGAAGAAAAGCAAAAGAACACTAGTAATGTCCAAATCCCTATTTGCGATGGGTCAACAAACCTGCTGTGTATATTATGGTGTATGAGATTGGTATATAGGTATTGCCAAAAATCATGCCAGACAACAGAACTTGTTTACGTTTAATTTGGGACCATCATCATAATATCATCTTCGTGTGCTTATATTATGTACACAAAGTAGTGTAAAGGGTTCTTCTATGTGGAACCATCGTCAATATTCAATTTACTTTAGCTGTCGGTGTAACTTACATTTTCAGACAAATTTAACCTTTACATATTTTATGGTAATTTATTTATGTAGGTTTTTTATTATAAAATAAGATTAAGACCATGAGTTGTGTAAAATTCGCGTTACCTTGTTCGTGATGGAAAAGTTGTGTGTGTGTGTCTGCTATGGTGGTCCTATCCCCCATTTCTTCTAGTAACAATCAATAATTTGAGCAATACATTTGTTCTCTCATCCGAAAAGCAAAACTGCGTCTAATAAACCTAATAACCCTTTTTGTATTTCATTCTATTCGTTTATAGTAGTCTCCACTCGAGTGTCTGAAAGGCCATTTGTATCAATTGTTGCATCATTAGAATAATCGTGCAGTCAAGTGTGAAAAGTCTCCAGTGATAAAAATTTTTATTATTTACAAAGTACATGCCAGTGTTACCAATATTATTATGGAGTCACGAAAGGCTAAGTTTTCACGTTGACCTTGTGTGCGTGTTCGATGAAGAAACTTAATCAACATGGCACCAACTGGCCAGCATCAAATGCCATTCAAGTGGAAAAATAATTGTCTTATATTCTTTTAATAATTTAAATCAACATTGTCGACAATTTTATGCTGGAAAAGTATATTCATAAAATAAGTGATGGGTGAAGTGACATTCAACGTATGTGCTGCTGCGAGGAGACCCGTCAAATGCAAAAGCTATTCCACCATGCAAAACCGAATTTATTCGAGATGTTTGTGGATTTCAACTTTTGTGTTGTTTGTGCAGCACAACGGAGTCTAGCAAAGTAGTGACGTAGTGATGTATGCTGTACCTCATTGTATGATTGGAATATTTCAATTTGTTGTTCAATTCGCGTAAAATCCAAGGGATTTACTTTTAAAAATTGACTACTAACAGTAATAAATACGTTATTTAAATGAGTAAAACTTCGATGGGCAACGAAAATCTATGAAAAACAGAAGGTATGATCTAGTATGATGCCTCCATACGCTACAGTTAGGTTGTAGGTGTTGATCGTTTTGTATGGAAGTAACTCGAAAAAAGATCCGAAGTGAGAACATACATAAGGTGCAACCCGGAAGTTATATATTTCACTTTTGTCTTGAGAGAATGACATAAAAAACTCGATGTTGAGTGAAAAATTAAGGGAGAAAGAACTGAATCCTATTTGAAGTAGCAACGTACATGTTATCAGCATATGCGATCAAATCCAGATCAATAAACACTAGCATACCACAGGAAAAAACAAGAGCGTCCATTTTTGCACGCATGCAAGGCATTAGTAGCTTCATGTAGAATGCAAAATACCAACATGCATTATGTTTTAGGAGGGAATTAAGAAGTGCACATATTACTCAGTCTCGAAAAACTCGACTCCAACGAAGTCATTTTGTTGTGTGGCTCACGTTACTTTCATTGTTATTATGTTATGTATTTGTACCAACATATTTTTTTCTTTCCGACACTATTCTTATCCACGTCGTAGTATGTAATATGCATAGTATTTTTATATACCCACTGAACACGAAGTACGTAATGTATTTGTTGTGTAGAACAAAAAGGCTTTGAAACGGGAAAAATTAAAACGATTAGCAAATATTTTCTACCATTCTTTTCCTTCGCAGACAGGTATGTACACACATAAATAGTAGCAACGCAAGCCCGACACGGTTTCATATCAAAACATTCATAATTCAAAAAAGCTAGCAAGTAATAATGTATAATCTTACAATGCAGTATGAATAGTATGAAAAAAAAAGATATTTTTACAGACAATCTACAAACATCATGCTTTTAAAATGGCGGAAATATACTTGTATAGTGTATGTATACTTGTGTAATGTATCAAATCATAAAAAAGAAAATATACATGGTTATGTTACATTATAGCAAATACAGGTATATACGTTTCAACCTGCGGTTGCGACAAATAATCATCCAACATGTAGAAGTTTTCTCTGCTAAAATTTACAACGTAGATCTTGAATTTTATACCACTTATTTTAACAATTATCGCTATAAATCTCAAAAAGTTGTGATTTGGCTGTGTATAAATTTAAATAAACGTAGCAATAAGTTCTGGCAATTTTTCCATGATATTGTAATCTATATAGTTTACAATGAACTAGTACAAGCTCAATTGAGAGGGCAGTGCCTCTCACTTTTATTTTATTTTGTACAATTAATCAGAACAATTCTTGAATTCTAAGGAGCAATAATGCTGAAAAGACTTCAGAACGAAAGCAAAAGCTTTCAATGAACACAATGTTCTATCAATTAAAATGTATACAAAGTCTGGCAAATGTCTTGGAAAAGTGGAAATATATAATTTTGTGTGATTCTTGCATTTCAATTGCTAGATACTGTTTTCGAGTCATTACATTTGACACATAGAATTACTTCAATGACTATTTCAAACTTCAACTTGCGTAAATCAATCACTTTTACAGAGTGAAATATATTTATCCTGTACTGACTTGCTGTTCAACTGAAGAAACAAACTATTCGTAAAATAAAATAAAGCCCATTAAACTTGCATGCCACGTACACGCGTCGCACCACCAAACCTACCAACCAACCTGTTCTTTGGTGGTGGTACTTCATGATGCACCACCACACCAACAAAGGTGTGGCAAAATTGTTGGTTTTACACTTCGTAACAGAGGCAAGTACATTAAAACAATTGCTTTTCAATCAAGCTACCCCCTATAAGATAACACGGGTGTCTCATTTCGGTTACTCTTACCATCATAATAAGCATATTATTCTTAATCACTCAGTTGGCATTTAGTACCGACTGACAGGATGACAGGATAAGCATCTCCGTACGCTGGTTTCAGCCAACCCTTAAAACTCTAAAATCAATAAACGAATGAGATGAAATTCATTAAGGTGCATTATTATTATCACTTGAGTCATGACCATGATGATATCCGCACTTTATAACCGGGAGCAGCGAATTTTCCTAATTATTTTTTTTCTCCGTAGAATACGTCTGTACGTGGTAATGTGAATAGATATACACATAAATTTTATAGTTGTCCCCATTGTTAGTCCTTTTATTGTTCTTCCTTTTTTATATTCTGCAAGAGTATTTTATTGGACCTCTCTACTAGTTTTAGTTTCAACTTTTAGTGTCGGGGATCGAGCTACAAATAGTTATGTCAGAGTAGAAAGGGAGTGCCACAAGGATAAGAATGAAAAGAAGGGTCTAAGAATAACAACAAAAGACTTTTTATAGCTCTTTTCTAAATCCCTTTGCATGCCTTCCCAAAAAGTTTTAATGAAACTCTTTCCCTTTTCGTTCTCTCCCCTTCTAAAAAAGCAATCTTTTACATCCTTCCATTAAACGAATAGTAACGACCAAAAACTTTATCTTACAGGAAAATATTTACGTCGACTGACTGCCTCTTTTGTACTTCTTGTGATTCCATTCCTTTCTTCTTTTCCATTTTCCCCTTTACCAAAATTTATTTTGTATACTTGACATAATATACCTTCCGTAGAAGAAATGTTAAAAGTTTTAAGGCTTTAACTCTTGTAATGAAAGAATATGCAGCTTACAGTTTCATCCGTTGAGGCTCTCTGACGATTTCTTTCCAGACTTAAAATTTGTACCACGAAAACTTTCATTTTCTCTTTATTACTTTTTATCCACTTCTGCTTTTGTTCCCCTCGCTTTTCTCATTTTCATTCTCTTATATTTCTTCTTCCCCTCTTTTGTGTGACACCACTACCCCCACCACCACGACTAACATTTCAAAACAGAACTACACAAGTTGAGTAGTTTAATATCTTCCATGCAAAAGTATGAAAGAAAGAAAAGCATCTAACTGTTGTAAGTTTGATATTAGGGGACCACTCATTGGCTACAGAGAGTGAACAAAAGTTTCTCATTTATTTCTTTACCATCAGGACTTTTCCTTCATTTATAATAGAAAAGTGGAAATAATGTAATCTACCCGTTACCATTTTCTTTTGACGTCTCTGCTTCTAGCAGGCGCACAAAAGGAATTTCATCATCTGGAACAAAAACTTGTAGGGAGAGAGGAAAAGAGAGAATTTTGATTGTGTTTGTACTTTTATACGTACTCTCCCATTCAAATTTCTTGCCACTACTCACTTTCTGAAATAATGATAAGATTTCCACTTTTTGCCCTCTCGCTTGAAATGAAATTCTAGAAGATATATTGAAAAAGATAATTAGAAAAATTGGCGGAGAGAGGGAGTAAGTGAGTCAGACAGACGACTAAAAATGTCTAAAATGCTAGCGGTATGATGTAGTATGTTGTATTTTTCGTATTTTATTACCATTATATAGTAGTTATCATTATCAATCTCTAGAACAGAGGGAATTCGATACACTTAAAATATTTGAAGTAAACAACAAAAATAAATTACGACTATTTCTCTCTGTCCAGAAAATTTAATTGTGCCCAGGAGCTGCCATTATTGCAACGGTGGTAGCTCTAAAGGCATAAAAACTGCAGGAAAAGAGAACCGAGAGCGGATCAAGGATCATATAATCTCGTCGTATGACTTTATTACTTTTTCCTCCAAGCGCCAAACGTGTAATATTTTTAGTTATTGTGTGATACAAGCACCAAGACAGAATCACCGTGACTGATGAATGTGTGTAATCTGACTAAGCATCATTAGGTTTTTTTTTTAAACTCTACTATCTGCAAGTCCTACTGCTGAATGTTGTAGTAGTCTTTATATCTACATGATAAATGTGGTATGCATTTTGATGTGAAAACAACCACAATTTTTTATTGCTCTGCTTTGTCAATAAAACAGACATGGTTTCAATACAAATGAAGAATTTGAAAAGTGCAGAAGAAAGAAATTGCAGCTGCAGGCCGTCTTAGAAATTTGATAAAGTTCATGTTTGTAGTGGAAAAATGCATGTAGTAAGTAATAAAATAATGACTAAATATACTAGTTATATAGATTATAGATTCATGTAATAATCTCGTGAGCAAGGATGAAAATGTATTCGAAATCATGTTCTCTTTTAGAAAAATTGGTAGAGTTTTAAAAATATATGACATAATGGATTTTTTACGGGGAACATAGCAAGTACATTTTTCATATTTTTGATAGACAATGTTAATAGTAAGCGAAACTCAAGAGACTTTCAAAATGGCTGATGCATCATATAAAAACATTAAGAGTAGGATGAATGGGGAAATGAGTTTTTTTTTTAAAAAAAGCTCCTGACTGTCAGTCACAAGGGAATGGGAAAAAGAGTTAATGTGTGCATTTTAAAGTATATGTGGAATCATTGTAGAATATAATATACATGGTTTATAGAGGTATATATTTAGTGTTGATTATAAAATGATGCAGAGCAGGGAGAAAAAGAATGATGGTTGGTCCTTGTAAAACCGAGAAAGCAGACGTAGGGGAGCAGAAAGAAAGGTTTTACTTTTTGTTGAAGACACCGAAAAGTGTAATGGCTGAGCTGGGAATTATTGATCTTTCACTATATAGTATTGGGTGCTGTGTGTGTGTACAATAGAGTGTGCATGTATTTCGTATACAAACATATAAAGCATACTATTTTTGTACATGACTACTGCTGCTGCTTTAATATCCTCCGGGTTTTTTCCAGGGAGGGAGAGAGAAAAAGGATGAAGAGAGTGGAAAGTGAAAAAGGAAATGGAGTCTGAATAAGAGTGGAGCCAAAGCTCTTTTTGGCTTGACTTCCCTCATTTGCCTCTCTTGCTGCTGCGGTTGCCGTTTTCTCCACTACTTTTCTGACTCGATACAAGCGTTTTTAGAGTTTTCTCTATAAAATGCTTCTGCTGCTACGCATAATATTACCATTATTATACGATGAACGAACATGTATAAATTTCGACGTACTTTTGTGCTTTGGTGTGTAAAAAAAGAAAATTCCTATGACTTCTCCGGATCCTGTATAAATAATTCGAGTTGGCTCCCCGCCTGCCTCCAACTTTTCATCTATCCTGACACAACTTGGCGGTCTTCATTTTCTCTCGGATTTTTTATAAACGAGGAAAAACTCAACATGCGTATGTTTATACTATTTATAGGTGTATGCATTATACTTTTATGCTATGCTTCTTACACTACTCCTCTGCCTGCCGTGAAATGATGTGAAAAGAGGAGAAAGATTAAAGAAGGAAAGAACTCCACGGTTTTCTCGGAATGAGTTACTGTAGACATATGCCTGGGCATTAATATTAATCAAACAACAAGGATACATCCACTTCTAGTCCTACAGCGATGATAAAAGTGAAAAGGAAGTAAAGAACTAACATCTATACTTACAGATGTACATATATAAGATATCAGCTACCTACCACCGTCATCACCGCAACCCTACAAAAAAGCTCCAAGCTCTGTTGGAAAAGTCTTTTATAAAAAAAAGGTCTCTCAGAAAATCGGATGGATCGAAGTTTTAGATGAGAAAGAAGAGCATGCGAAATAGAAGGAGAAAAACACGCCGAGGCAAAGACCAAAAGAAGATGTAAACGAAGGAAAATGTCTGTCTCTCTCTTTTTACTACTTTCCTGCTCTTTCATCATCCTACCGAGCTCCCCCTCTTTTTCTTTGGCAGACGCAAGCTGCATCATACCCCCATCCTCAGCTAACACTCCTGAATAAACGTTCCAATAAGTCCCGTTGATATATAAAACTAGTAAAGAACACTTTGTCATCATGAAGGAATAAAAATTGCTTACTTCTTTGTCTCGTTTCATATTGCCTTGAAGTCTCCCACTCACTGTGAAACCCACCAGCATTTTCGCTGATGAACTAGATTGTTTAGATGAAGTATGCCGTGTACTGGAAAAGATTAAAAGCTGGACATATTGTCAACATTGAGAGCAGAAAGCGAAGAATCCTTATCATTATCAACAGCAAGCAGAAAAAGAAGGAGAAGAATACGCACATAACTTCAGTGGAAGGATTTTTTTCACATTCTTGCAATTTTATATTGTGCTGCTATATATGATGCCCCAATATTATGCACCTTAATGCTGGATATTACACAATACATCTAAATGAAGGAGGAGACACACTGGCTCTCTGGAAAAAGTGGGTGTGATGCGGGAGAGCAAGAAGCTTGTCTGCCATCTTTTCTCCCGGTTTCCGATGCGCTAAAAAATGCGCCTAGGTAAAGTTTTCTTATTTACCGTAAACGAGATATATGAACGCTGTACACTCACTCACACCACCTTAACTTACTTTTTATGGCGATGTTTTGGCGTATGTTTGTGTGGTGGTGGGGGCTTTCTTGCTCGTTCATCCACCACAACGGCATGCGTGTAATCGTAGATATTTATAAGAAAGAAAGAAAGACGGGACGGGCACAAAATGTACTAGCTCAGTCAAGACGTTCGAGTATCAAGTTTCCCCATTCTGCTTCCCACTGCGATCTTGTAACATTATAGGCACATTTCACACATTTCAACCAGTATTCAACGAATTGGAGAAATAAGTAGCAAAAAAATCAGCATAATTTTGCGCAAATTATGATAATTATTATTGCTACATTATGCATGCATAAATATGTATGAAGGAAGTATTATAAAAAGCGGTCTCATTCATCTTCATCAAAATCCTATTGTTTTTACAGTCATATATTATTTATTCAGGATTCATGTACACAAAAAAATCTGGTTTAGCCTCTCATGAATAAAAAATATATAATGGGCTTATTTCTTACACCAACGTAGACACCACATACACACATTATTCGGTGTGTCCAGTAGAAAATTATTGACTAAGAGATTAGAGATCGTTTTCAGTTTTCATGAGAAAAGTTGGATAGGACAGGGAAGAAACAAGAAAAGGTTATATTGTGGTAGATCCTTGTACAATCTGTCTCACGGCACAGAAATTTAGTACCGGGAACATAAGAGGCAAAAGCCATTGCACTGTATTGTTTCATTATTTGCTCAGTAATATTCGTTTTAGCAATGACTCACTCGAAAATCATGATCATCATCCCGGGTAGAAATAAATTGAGTGAGAGAATGCAAGTGAGGAATTAAATCCGATCCGTGAGAGTAAAATGCGTATGCTTGAATGTGAACAAATATATAGACTGACGAATGTAATGCTTGCATATCTTTGCAAGAGAATGAGTATAAATGTGTACAAGTATGTACATAGGTTAGGAGTAAGTGTATGTGCACTAGTTGTTGATAAAACATCAATGAATGCGTAAAATGTGACGGTCTTGGTCGATCCCATTTCTCTCATTTTGAAATGGATATTATGTGTGCAATATGAATAGAATGCGAAAGTACCGTTTGCATAGATGCGTGAAAAGTGGACATGCAACATGTGTATGTACTCATTTAACACATCGATATCAGAGTTGAGAGGACCAGACATAAATTTTCATGCACGCTGAATACCGTAACATACAATAATAGTGTGATTTTCATTGATGACGATAATGATGATGGACCCAAATTGCCTCTGTGTGAGAGTGTGAGAGTAAGCGAGTAAATAAACAAAACTAGAAATCCTCCCGGAAAAAGGAACATGATATTGAGGTTTGGTTTCACTAAAACAATTACATGTGGTTTATGAAAGGTGAAGGACCATACTGCACGTACGCTCAGAAACTCCCAACTGTAACAGAATCATCATATATGATATCAACATGTGTAATAACAAACGATATCATAATACTCATATCCCTTACTTATGTCTCACGCTGGACAAAAGCTCTGAATTTGTCCAGACCAAGCCGAAAGTAGATGATATGGGAATTTTTCGGATGCCCTGAACGAGTGGACACGGCGGATGATTTTATTAGCGAAAAACTAGTTTTCATATTCCTCATTTCTCACTTTTGTTTGTGTGAAAAAAGGAGCAATGTTGTTCTGCTTTGGAATTTACGAAGGCTCAAATGCTGCCTTGTGGGAATAAAACCTGTTTCGGGTGGGCTACCGGGTCCCAATTCTTTATATTTTTGGTGTGTGTGCATTATGTAACGTGATAATGAGAAAGAGTATCTCACACGACAAGGTAAGCTGGACATTTACTTGAGGACTGTCGTCGTGGGATGTATTAAACCGAAACTATGCATTTTATCGTGTCCTTCAGTAATGCGAGTAAAGGGCACAATTAAAAATGTGTAACAAGAGTTGTTGCTCCTTTTCTGTTAAAACTTGTTTCAATCTTCCCGAAATGACTAATAAAGGGAAAATATATATAAATAATGAAACATGATACGTTGAGTCCATCCCTAAATCGTGTGAAAATATTCGGAGGAAAGAAAAACTATCACTGGAAGAAAACCAGTTTTTGTCCCCTATTTTACTAGAATTCATTGATTACAAGAGTTTTTTTGGAGATTAGTAGAAAAATCCTTCACCCAAAAATTCAAAGATTTTTGTGAGCCAGACCGGTTCCTGCAAAAAAACAAAGGATTTCCTCAAATTGTTCTTGAATCTTCTGTCCAGTCCAAAACAGTTAATATGAGAATGAAACCAAATCACGTATCAAACTACTTTTTGGTCACACGCATCCAGGAACTGTCAACATTGTTTCACTTCTGTAAACGTGTATCGATTTGAGTTTGCATGTATCCCGTTAATTTGAAAAACAGTTGGATGTAAAAAATGAATGAATTTTTAAGAACATTTTTTCTTGACACATATTCAATAAGGTCCAGTTTTTATTCCGTTTTTTCTCAGGAAACATATCCTCTTCCTTATGATCCCGTTAAGTCCATTATGCAAACCCTTTGTATAATTCTTCGACCAATTAGATTTACGTATTACATTTTCTTTTAATTTTGTCTCCGCCTCTGATGTAATGCAAAGAAAGTTGTGCATAATCCACGTGTATTTTATACTGACACACTGGTAAAAGTATAGAAATATAGCTCCTGTCTCTACTTCCGAAATCCAGCATACGGTTGTTTCTAAAATTATTTTTAATCAGACTCAATTCCTTTTGCCAGACAGTCAAGCGAAGCACAACTTCAGGTTGTTCCAGTTTGCCAAACAAAAATTGTTCGATAACCTGTTGACATCGATCATAAAAAAGTTATTGCGATTTTTAAAAATTGCATGATTGCATTTTTCATGCACTTGGAAAACTTGTTTGGTTTTTACTCTCTTTGTTTATTACTATTTGCAGTGTAAAAAAGAAAACATTCTGGTTTAATAGTTTGGACTTTATGTCAAAAACGTTATGTTTAATTAATCTTTAACCAAACCACGAGTATTTATTACTATATTACAAAAACATTTAAGTTGTGACTTGATAAGTATAATATAAAGTTTTGAAAGGGAATGGTACTTGTCTTGTATGTTAGCCTTTAATCACGTTTTGTAAGAATTTTGTAGTTTTTGCAAGAAACGTATTTACCAACAGACACAGTAGTGAGAAATAAATCCGCGAGGACTGTCATTTGTATGTGCTAAATATTAGCTCGGAATTTTCTGAGTAGTAGTCATGTATTTAGTACACAATGCTTCCCAGCATCATCATGCAGCATTGAGTGTCCATCATCAATCCGCACACTCCATGGATTTTTCACAGGTAAGCCTTATATATTTGAACTTTTTAATTTTTTCAGTTATATTTTTTGGCTTCAAAAATTGTGTTTTGATTTTACAAATTGAATAAAATCTTCTGGACTGTTCATTAACAGTATTCACCTTATCCAGTATGCCCACCTAATCATAATTAGTTGATGTACAAACCAGCAATATGCAATAAAAATACTAAATCTTCCGATACCATCATTAGGTATTTGATTCTTTTCTACCATCATTTGTGAAAAAAATTCTACCCTATTCTCAAGTAAACAAATCGCCCCAGAACATTAATAGCAACTCATTCATTGATTCAGCTTTTATGATATTCAAGTGCACCACGTTTTTTAAAAACTGAATTTTATGACCCCCACAAGGCATGAATTCAGCTTTTTATGTAATTCTAATTTTTTCATATTAATGAAAAATTTTTTTCTTCGCTGCGCTGGCGTTATACACAGCGAAGAGCGTTTACTTTCTGAGCATAAAATACTGCGATTCTCTGCCATTTTTATCGTCACAAAAATCCTTAATGATATAGAAAGCTAGTACCACTTAATCAACTAACATTGTGATTTTAAGATTTGATTTCCTTAATTACAAAATTATTATTATCCATCGGAACACTAAGCGTTTTTGTATGCAAAAAGATTAATGATTTATTGACAGGCCTTCTTAGGTGGCAAGAAGATTAATAAAGAGCACTCTTGACGTTTTACCAGCAAGGTTATCATCAAGAAGTAAATATTCTATGATTTGCATGAAATCGTGAGTGCGCTCTGAAATTTAAGAAGGTGGAAGAATGGAAATGCTATACTTTTTACATAAGAGTTTAAAAGAGATTAATGGAAAGTTTGAAGGATGGTCTTTATATTTGCCTATAGCACAATAGATGATTAACGAACTTCATTGTTAATGCTGCTCACTTACTTGAATAAAAATTTTGTGGACTCATGCAACATGACTATTGATTCAATATACTCACATGTCTTAAAAATAAAATAATTGTGAAAAAAATAATTCCAGATATAAAGTAATTGGGCTTATTGAATATTTACCAATAATTACAATATGAAACGTATATATAACTATGTTATTTATCCTATCTTCATTGCTTATAGAAGCATCCAGACTAATGCAAATTTTTGCTAGGAAAAGGTAGCAAACAAACATTTTCATTCACGGATACCAAGACAGGATTTTTTTATTGTGATATTTTTACGAATAATATGAATTTAGCATAGTATTACCAGCAGTGTAATTTTTGACTCTGTTAGTTATTAAGCCAATAAATATTTAGTCGGTTTACTAAAAGTAATAAAATGATTCAATGCAAATTTCTGATAATTCCATGCTACTTGTGGTACAAAGATTGAAGGTATATATGCTTGAAACTTCAATGTATACGCATCTTAGATAATATACTATCATGTGATATCAGTTACATCATTTTAAAAATGTAATTTACTTGTAACAGATTGGTAACAAAATCATTTGTATTGAATGGTACAATTAGATTTATGGCATTGTGGCAACGGAGAAAATTAGATGAAAATTGCTAACTTTTAAGCTCATAAAATGCTCACATTTAAAAAAGTGCAATACTACATATATTCAGCACCTGAGAGAGGGAAAAGACACTACAATATAGTGTTAGTACGAAAAGCAATGATACATGATATGCTTTCAAGAGAAGAAGAAACGATATTAAAGCTACACGTCAAAGTCACGGCTGAGCTGAGAGCAATAAGAAAACAAGCAACTTGAGCAGTAATAAATTGATCGTTCGTGGTCTGCATTAGAAATATGAACTGAACCCGTCCATTTAGCTTATTTTCTTCCCTAAGTCATTCCACAGCCACTACTATTACCAAAGTGAATCATTTTTCTTTTTCATACTTGCATAATAGTAATAATATCATCTCTTTAACAGTAAGACGTTTTACTGGGAATATGGCAATTTATTATAAATCTAATACCTAAATACATTTCCCATCACGCGCCACAAAAGCTTTCTCAAAGTGAATAATAAAAAGTACGGTATAATATGTCATAACATTGTACCAGAAGAGGTGAAAATTAAGATGCAAAGTTATTTCAAAAGCATAACTACATGATAACATGCATATATCATTAGTGCAGTCGGCCATGAAAAGCATCTTTAAGCAATTTAGGTTTATTCTCTCCTTACTCACTCCCTCTCTGTCCACTCTCCACGCTATGTCTACTTAAGTTGCAATGCAATACTTGAACTCTATTAGAGACAGTGAATAATAAAATCTATCATTTTCTCTCTGCAATTACCATACACGCAGCAGTTTACGTAATCAGGTATTCAATTGACCACTTTACTCTGGCGATCATGATAATGATAGCGCAAGTAATAGAAGTTTGGGAAGAAAAGAACTTCAGTAGAACTTACAAACTGTATTCATAATAATTTTCAAAAGGTGGTTGCAGAATCATCGATCTTGCCTTGCTTCCAGTCTTCTGTATTTTCTTTAAATGTGTGCGGGTTGGCATTCCAATAATTTTTACTAAAAACTGTCCTCAGTAATTTATTTTATTTAAGTGTCATTCCTGATTTTTTAATTCCGTAATTTTCTGCCGCGCCTATTCTATTCTCGTCAGAAAACTTGAACTGAACACGAGCATTCAACATTAAAGTATATTAGGTACGTAAATTAGAAGCTACTTATGTGGTGAAGTTTTCCATTCCCTGATAAATCCAAATGGATATCGTAATGGCTATTAGACCCCAGGTATTTGCAGATCCATTTATAAATACACCACTTTCTGTCTCTTTACAAAGCTGCATCAACAGCCGCACCATGATTCATGATCATCAGCAATAATAGTAAAAATCCGAACATGTCGTTTGCCAATTTATTATTATTTTTCTTTGATAAGCGTCTCTCATCTCGTTTAGTGTTGGCAGAGTAGTAAATGACAGCTTGCAATTTTCTTTCAAACTGCATCTCCATCTGTCTCTCTTTTCCCACGGTCCTCAAAGTCGAGTCGATGTAAGGAGTAATGGTCCAGTCTTTTTTATGTTTGGGTGCCGTTTCTAGAAGGTACAAAAAGTGATGTAGACAGACAAGGAACGACAACAACAACAACATTAGCGAAACTTGTAAAATCTGCTATGTGTACAGTGAGCTTGGACTCTCGGTGAAGATCAAATTTACCTTTGCACATTGCTTCAGGCGGATTGCAAATTTTCAATGCACATGACTATTTTTTATATTGCTTATTTTACTATTACACTACTATCTCATTTGCAAACCGTCATTTTAAAATCGTAAAATTCCCAGTGCTTATTTAAACGCGGTTGTATTCATAGACATAACATTATAATATCGTACATTGTACCATAATCATAATATCCATTGCATTACATCACTAAATTTGCAATGTAGATCTAGGTCCACTTTTATGCAACTATCCTTCTATATGCATATAGCAATTTCAAGGTTAGCAAGACACTAACTTCGTCTGGAATAGATTTTGTTTGCGATGAGGGCATCGTCACATCATCAATATCAAAAAGCTGAGTACAACTGCATCAGCCGAAATAGCAGTAACAAGAATCAGAGCAAATCAACATGTACACAAAATGTTGTGCACTTTTTGAAAACTTAAACTCCGGGCGTAATCAAGGAGAAACCACTTTTTTTTTGTAATTGCGAAACAATACAGCAAAAACGTTGAGTGCAGTTACATGATGAATACAGGGTCTGATTAAAATGGCAATTATTCAACCTTTTTTGTCTTCAACAACTGATCTATCTGCAGTTGTGCACTCGCTCTGCCCTTTTTTGCAGAATTTACAAACAACGATGAGATATTGACAAACCAGAATTCCAGACCCAGGCGATTTCATGATAAAAAAAATAATTGCATATACATATATCTGCTGTAGTTCCTCTCAATGCGCATTAATGATTATAGATTCCACCATTGAGCATCCTCAAATCAAGTTCAAACTAAGTAATTATTTTGAAATATTCGTCTAAAGATGAAGATGTAGGGCCACGTAAAAACTATAATTTCCCAAAGATAATTTCAGTTTTATGACTAAAATCATATAAATTGCTTGTTAACTAAAGTTTTATATTAAGAATAATCTTCACTGAAAGTGAACAGTTTTTTCAAAGACCTTCACGAGAAAGAAACGTTAAAAATCTTAAATGAAGAGCGCATACGCGAAGGGCATTAGTGATGTGTACGCTTTTACAGTGTGGAATCAAGGAAAGTTTCCGCTGTCCGCTGATAATTAGAACTCTGGTAATTAATGATCTAAAGAGGATGCTTTGACGTAAGTCAACAGCATATCTTTCTTTCCCTCCTACTTTCTATGCTTTCTTTCCACTACTTTATGCAAAAGTATGCCTATTAATAAAGTGTAGATATAAAACTCATTTTGAGAAATAGATGAAAGTGCGACAGTTGGGCGTTTTAGGGCTAAAAGCTTTTCTCTCTTAAAATCTCAGAGAGAGAGAGAGAGAGAAAATTGCTATCAGGAAAGGAGAGAGTGAGTGAGCGAGAATGAATGAAAATAGTGTGTTGGAAAGAAGAAGTAGTCAACATTAAAAAGAAGAACAAGAAGAGACGAGGCTTTTCCAAACTTCTAAAGGAAGAAAAGAGAAAAGAGAATTTCCTTCCTAAACAAATAATCCTAGAAGCTTTCATCTAACGGAGCTCTATTTGAATTGCTAATGAATTTGTGGAGAAACAAGATTTCTTCTTTACTTCCAAAATTGCAATTTACATAAGAAAATGAGTCTCTCACACAGTCGTAACAACAGCGCATCATAAGAGTACTACGAGAAGCAGTGCGGTAGTAATAAGAATGTTGGCTCTTAGGAATAATTAATTAAGGATACGGAACAGCGAAACCAAAGCTCTGTGTATTTTAGTTTTGTGTAGGAAAGGAAAAGAGTGCTGCGTATTTTGAAAGAGGATTCAAATTCTTGCGCTCTTCTCGAACTTTAATAACACTCTTGCCCACTCATTCATTCCTCCGTATTTATTAAAGAATGTATAACGGCCATTTAAACATATATTATAACTATCAAGACTTGTCTTGAGTAGACACAAAGATTAAGGCACTATTATTTCAGACTCTGAAATTCAGGGACTGTTACACGAATAAAAGAACTATTACTGGTTTACTTTACTTTTATACAGCAATGCCCCAAAATAAGTACTATCCCGACTGTAACTACTGTTTTGTCATAATCATGGCTATCAGAACAACTTCTCTTTCTTCCAAGATTATAGGCTTGCTTTATATTTCTGAATGATTTTTTAATCAACGCATGATTTTTTAACATTAGATAACAAGAGACGAGACCTATATGTCCAAATGAACAAACGCATAATGAAATTTTATACATTATATTTGTATTACAACATTGCTGGGAAATACATGTATTGTCGGTGATAATTTGGTCAATACTTTTATTTTGATGCATACATATCTTAAGGGATGTACAATACCATTTAAGGGTTGCTAACTTTAAATACTAATTAACTGTGCTACTTCACTACGTGTATTAAGACTCGAGCTTTTGGGTTCCTCTCAAACGAATAAGTTCTTTTTATACATAAAAAGTGATTAGATGCCACACTAATGAACTAACATTTTCTCAGAGGCTAAACACACGATGAGTCAGCGTAACAAACTTAATTACACCATATATATGGCCAGAAGCTGTAACGGAAATGAGCAGTAAAAGTGGAGAAAGCTCTAAGAACCTTAAAGCTTGCCTTTCGTTATCTCTCTGAAAATGTTTTTGTAGATAGGATACTTCCCAAGTATAATACAAAGTTTGATAGTTTTTATTCGGGACTTGATGGGCCGCTCCATGTTTCTCTATTCGGTAGTAATAGCCTTGAAAGTCATTAGTTTTTGGCTCAGATTCTCCATCCTATTTCGTTATTTCTAAAATTACGACTTCCTTTTTAGTCTTTTCGGAAAATATTCACTGAACTTTGTGTCTACAGGTATGATATTGGTAGTAAATGTAAAGAAAATGCTGTTTCATGTATACATATGAATGCATCATGGTTTTTTTAAATGAAGAATCCTGCAACGTGTTACCTATTACCTATGCGTTCCTAATTAATCGCAGTTTTCTGTTTTAAGCTCGCGATGGGAATAAAGGTAAAAAGGAGGCTATATATACAACTTATACTTGAAACCAACCAAGAGCTCATCAAAAGAACATGGAAGCTTCACACAGAATCTCTGAACATTCCTTTATCTGAATTGTTGAATGCCTGTAGGAAGAGAACACGCTCTCATCATATATATTGTATGCTTGTTTACTTCCACCATTTTTTGTGAAATGAATAGATTGAAGAGTTGTATCTTATCCGAAATGTCAAAAGATGGATCTTTTAGCAAAATTACTGCTGTAAGGTTTATAATTTTATATCGTATTCAATATTTCTTCACATTTTGAAAATAACATTGTGCATTTTGGTGGAAGCATTATAAAAGAAGTAGTGCAAAGACTTTAGTGCTTAATTTCAAGAATCATGCAAAGTGAGTGAATACATAAGCCTTTGTATAAATACAACTTGATGAAGAATACGAAAACATAGGCAGTTAGACAAGGCATTGTGTATATAGACATTATTCAGCTATGATACTCTATAAGTTATAAAATGTATAACAATCCTTTACAATCTTTCTTTTGTACTTTGTGAGACGTCCACATCTGAGGTGGAATAAAATACAGGGATGATGATGATGCGGGGAGCTTTTTACCATGCTAAAACTTTTCTCTGTCTCGCCTCATTATTTTCCCTGGAGGAAGAGAAAACTCATCGACAAACTTTAGTATTTTCTCTTCACTTTTCCAAGTCCTAACAGAAGATATACAACAAAACCCATTACCTTGTATGTATATCTATATTTTGTACTTATATGTATGTACACATATATAGGCTTGCATGGAATAAAAAAGCACTCTTCCACTTCTACTTTTAGTCACATCACTTTTCCTCTTTCTCTTTTTCTCCCTCAGTCTTTCCCTAATTTTACAATGCTATGCATGCTTTCCTGATGATGATGCTGGTGGTTTAGATTTACAACGAGGTAAAAGAATGGGGAAGACAGAAAATTACAGGCATACATGTACATTTAAATATATAGGTTTATACAGGAACTATACAACCCCATATGAGAATATGATTGCTTGAGTTGAACCATTCAAGGAAAAAGTAAGCTTACAAAATAACCAACTTGAATCTTTACTTTGCATCTATTAATGCTTCTCCTCATATTACTGTTATAGACTACAGTTTTAGAAAAATCTTTGGAAGTGTATGTGAAATGCCTTTGTCTTATTACTGCTTCAGCAGCACTAGCACCATCCAGACTACTCCACCACTTCTACCGCCATTCACATCACATCACCTCCATATTTGTTATATATAGCACCTTTATCTTCTGCCATAGACCGTTCATTTATGCGAGCTCCCTTTTTTATTATATTGAAGAGTAAAAGAGAGGGAGAGAAAAGAGTAATTTCACCTTACTACTTCCACCATTTCTGTTTTTACTTTTCCTCGCAGTGGAATATAAAACTAAAAAGGAGAATTTGAGTCTATGGAACTGAAGAGCTCATTACTTTTCAGACAAACAAAACTTTTCCATTCCCCCAACTCTCTTGATTTGGTCTCTTTTATTTCCTTTTGTGAATTCCCTTTTCATCTCTCATACTTTTCCCCTTTTATATTCATCCTCCTCCTGTTCCTCCAAAAAATTTACTTTTTATCTTCCTTTTACGTTCATCCTTTCCCCTTTTATTTCTCCATTTTGGCTGGAAGATTCGACGTGCTGATGGTGGAACTACAGACAACCTCCATTATTTCCGATGTAGCATTTTATGTCTATTTTTTTCATTTTGAGTTGTTCTCTCTGCGAAATGGGAATAATGATGATGATCGTGTTCTTCTTTACCCCATACAACAGTCGTGTAGGGTTTCCCTGAGTCCATAAAAACTCAAAATGGGTTCCTGATTCATACCAGAAGAGTCATTTGTTTGAATACTTGCTGGAAATTCGGTTGCTTCTAGACAGGAAACTACGATGTAATCGTCCCTCCCATTAAATCAGCAGATTTTGTTAAGAAATTTACACAAAACAGTACAAAAATAACAGCCATTACTCCTAACGGATGTTGTATAATATTTATTTTATCCAGCCAGCGTATACGTATGGCTTTCTCGAGCAATCCCTTTGTAGGTACTTGTAACCTCGCAAAGGCCTCATTACTAATGCAAATTGTATGCAAGGGTATAAGCTGTTTACTCTGTATTTTGGCTGTGCTGCTTAATCGTTGCTTGTGTGGAGGTTGTCGTAGGAAGTACAGAAGTACGCAACTACTTATTGTATTTTGTTGGATTAGATGAGCTGAAGGTATTCCGATTAAATTAGTCATTGTCACCGGAAATGACTCTAGCAGTAGCAGCAGCAATAATACTAGAAGAACAAAATTCTCTGTTTTTGGAAAACCCTATAAAATGCATAATTGTCTGCGCATTATGGGTAATGAATGCAAATTCAGAGAGAAGACTCCAATCTTTCAGAAAACAAATCTAATAAGCACTGGCCGTAAAACTGGAATGAAATACCGCAAAGTAGCCTGATTTTGGCAACTTTTCCTATTTGCTTTAGCAGCAATCTTTTGAGAATACACAATACATTTCACAAGGAACAGATCCCAGCCACAACTGCATAATCTACTGTATCTGTTAAGTGCAAAGTATGTACACATATAGTATATTATGTATGTATCGTTTTGACATAGAGGGATATATACACATGTCATTCCGTGTGTTTTATATAAATAGCAATTCTTTCATTTATTAGCTATACAAGTTAAGACTGTAAGTCTCAAATTGTATAATTAAACGAGCTACAAAGGCAATAGAAAAAATTGATACCAACACACAGAACAGGTACAATCCTATATAAGTGCAAGCAAATGTATTTTATTATTTAATTAAACATAGATACGAATTGAATCCCAAATAAAAATATCACTAGAAAAGCGAAACTCAATTGAAATAGAAGTCTTGTGCAACCCCGTATCTCATGATGTAGTCGACTGTAACAGATAAAATCAAGTTTCATATTCTATTATTATCTAGTTATGCCTATACAGCGCTTCATCAATCATTCTTGAATTACGCATTCTTGTTGCATCTAAAGAAACTCAAGATTGGCTGAGTGAAAGTGAGTTTCAAAAGTATCATTATTTCTTATGCCCCGTTGCGCATTTTCTCCCTGTATTCTGTGTGCTCAAAAGTCTCGGAATATTTATGCACTTCCCTTCACGTAGAAGATTATTATAGGAATAATATTTTCCCAAAGATGGACTTTATTGGGACTGCTTACACAAAGGATGGTTGCAAGTCATAATTCATTTTCGGCTCTGTAAGTCCAACTGAAAGGGTTTTCACGGGTATAAACAGAATAAAATACGTCTCCTCTACATAAATACAAATATACGTATATAAAATGAAAAATTATGGAAGCTGAGCATATTGAGAAGGGTTTTAATATTCGTTCACACAGTGAAATTTAACTTTATTCACACCACGTTCCTCAGAAGGGAAACAAAGTCATGTCTACTAGATCATTATATAGCATCCCATCTGAGGAAAACATAAAAGTGATGTAATGAGAATGAAAAGGAAGAGGGAAAGTATAAAGGAAGAATAAGGAAGAAGAAGGATTTTCTACTGAAATTTCATTTTCCATCATTTTCATGATTTTCATGCCAAAATTTCTGCTTGGAGAATTTCTGTCCCATCCGTCTGGTCTGAATTCTATTATTTTATTAGAATTATAAAAGTACTTTACTTTCGGAGAGACATAAAGTAATAAGTTGGTTAGTTTTTAGAGAAAGAAGAGAGAGAGAGAGTGAGGTTCCTTCAAGTATGAAGTACATTCGAACAGTATCATTGGTGGCGACGTTGGCTTACGTTAGTAGTAGTGGCCGTGGTTGGATTCTCTCTAGAGATGGAAGTATGCATGGCAAGACAAGCAAAGGGAAGGCAGAAGAGCCATGATGGAGGTGGTGTTGGAGCTCATTTAGAATGCTAATGTGGGACACTTGGCAGAAGAGAGAAAGTAAAATTGCTTGCAAGAGTGTCTCATCTTCTCTTTTAGACGTTTTGTAATTTTGTCAGTCCCTTTGAATGTTTTGTTTGAAATTAATTCATTAGTATTCCTTTTACCGTGTCCTTTTCTACTTGTACTCAGGACATGATGACGACGACAACGACCACTACCACTGCTGCAAATAGTGTAACAATATACTAGAAAAAACTTTATTATACACACTATTCCTCCTAGTACGTTACGACGACTATCGTCATTCTCATGTGCTTTGGCATTCAAGTTGTCCCTGTGTCCTCACAAAATTGTATACTTTTCTCATGGAAATTCGACAAAAGTAGACGGAAATTAAAATAACCAAACATGAGCACATTTACTTTTGGATACTTTTAGACCTACGTTATTGGAAGAGTGATTCTCTCCAGAAGAAAGACATTCTCAAGCAGGTCGTATATTTGCATATAAGAAAAACATTATACATTCATTTTATATAGGTTTCTTAATGCGTTTATACGTCTTCATAAGTGCCAGCAAAAAGATCATTGAAATAGAAAATGGTAGACGTTTGCATTGTCACAAAAGTGGCAGTTGTATAAAATGGAGTTGAAATCACGACTCTAAAAAGTCGCGAAAACTTTTCAAAAAATTAAAATTTCAGTATCATGGTCTGCTATCAAGCTTTTAGTTAGAAATATTGAAATTGTGGAAAGACCTGGATAATTACAACTTTCAAAAACCTGAATATTCATATCGCCGAAATCCGTGGCAAAAATTGTGTATTGAACTACATCAAAGTTCTTGAACGACAAATCTCTTGTACATATGCATACATGTATAATATCTTGGATATTATGTATGAAGTCTGTTGTAGATAGACTGAAATAGCTTTTTTAACTACATTGAAAAGCTGCCGCTACTGGATAATAAGCACAAGTAGAGACTACAAAATTTTATCAGTCTCTTTCCCACTCTAAGTTATAAAACTTGTACATTCGAGTGCCTGTTTTTTCATCAGAAACCAGATACAGAAGAAAAGACACTTTCACCAAAAGTAAAGTAGCTTCCCTTTCATTTAAATGTCATCCTTTTCTAAGTGTCAGACGCAACCACTACTTCGGTGATGGTAACTACTGCTTTCACTACTCCCTGAAAATATAGTAAGAGAACAAAAGGCAGTAGAGATGAAAATGGAGTGGAAAGGTCTTCTCTCTCCATTTATCTCTTTCCTAGAAGAAGACTTTTTCCTTAAAGAATAGTAATTATAATGTAGCGCTTCCATGTTGTATTCTTTCAACACTTCATCAAATAATACATTTTGTTTCAATAGAAGAAATAAAATGGCAGCTCATGGTGCGAGAGGATACGCAAGTAGGTAGTTACATTAGA